>JAVQJG010200600.1:0-11207 GCA_036024015.1 Craterocephalus amniculus | reverse complement strand
AGAAAGAAAGACAGACAAAACAAGAAAGACAGAAAGAAAGAAAGAAAGAAAGAAAGAAAGAAAGAAAGAAAGAAAGAAAGAAAGAAAGAAAGAAAGATTTGCCGATGACCTGTGGTGATGTGTGATGAAAAACATCTTTAGAGTAGATCACATGATCTGTCTAAGCCAATGAGAATCAGAAGGAAATATGATTGGATGGGAGGGCTGCGTCTAGAAGGAACTCCTTTTCTGCTTTGATGCTGCTTTGCAGTTCGGTTCCAGACACCTCGGATGCTGTTTAAAGTCCCTACTCTCTCATCTCTTCCTGACCTAGTCTGGTCTGAACCAGTCCTGTCCTGTCTGGTGCGGTCCAGTCCAAGTGTCTCATTTAGAAACTCTTTGGACAGGCAACCTGATGGCTTACGTGCTCATGAGTTGTTTGACATGCATGTGTGCTTCTAAAGGTTTCCTAGCATGCTGCTTTGTGTTGGACACACCACAACTCATGTTATCTAAGAAAAAAAGAACTGCATGGTCACCACACCGAACTGCTGCAAGTTAGACTGAGTGATGTGACATCAATACAACACAGCACAAGGAATCTCTAATGAGAGAAAGAATAATGGGATGCAAGGTTGGTGTCAGCCATGGGAGGTGTTATAGCACCGCCCTCCAGCAAGACCTCCTCTGTCCGAGGTAACATGGTACTTGGAGGCCAAAAAGAGCTCACCAGGAATAAACAATTCCCACTAAAAGAAGATAGTGATAGTTTCGGCTACTAAAAACTTGTGATTGTATACAAGAGTTTGGTGAAATTCATAAAAGAAATAAAAGAGGCTTGTTCAATCCCCTGTTATCCAGTTAGAAATACCAGACGTGTCACATGTTCCCTCCAGAGAGAGATCCTTAACCTTAATGATGTCAGATCACCGAGTCTAACCATAGCCCATAGACTGTCTTCAGTTCATAAAAAAACCTTTGCCATCTCAGACAAGGCGGATATCTTGTGCCATATCATTCCAAAGACTCATTATTTCATTAAAAAAATAATATAAAAAAACAACAACAAAAAGAAGCCAGCTCAGAGTCTGACTGCTGAACAAGAGAGACTATAAAGGAATCATGAATACACTTTTTGTTAAAGTTGCTATGTGTTTATCAGAGATGTGCAGCAAAAAGGACGGACCTTCTTCCTATGGAAAGGAAATGAAAGCTTTCTTGTGTAATTCTGCATAATTTATCAGTCATGCAAAACTGAAGCATTCAGCTATCTGTTAGCAATTTGATAATTTTTGAAAAATAACACTTTGCTGGAATTAAAGTTGCCTATAGCTCTGTAAACACAAGGAAATGTAAAAATCACACTGAAAGACAGGCTAATTCCAGACTGGGTTTCTCCATGGTGGAGGTATTATTTTAACTACGGTTACGTTTTGTTCGATATGCTATCGACTGGGCTGCTGCAGCTTAACGTTCTAGAAAGAAAAACATGTAGCCTTGATCCCGAGTCAGACCTCATACCATCATTATGCATAAGAAGAATGAATTGATATCAACCAAGCTTGCATATGTCCGTCCTACTGGTTTTTTAATGGGTTGATTGGACATGCAGCTCTTCTTCTATTTCCAGAATGACTGTTCTTTTTGCTCTGATAGTTTGTTGTACTTAATTATCCAAAATCCAGTTTGATCAGCGCAGCTGCAGGTAATGGATAAAAGACAAATCCAAAGTTACAGATCATCCACTCTATAAGTAGATGCAGTTGATGTGAACGTTAGATGCACCACAGCACTTATTAAGCTTTCTGTTTCCACCTGGTAGCTACATATGCAGTATTTCACATGAACTACATAAATACACCAGGTTAAAAAAATCCAAGCTGATTTTTTTGCTTCCAGATGACAGACTTCAAATTGAGTAAAAGGGCTCCTAAATATGCATTTCATATGCCTGCACAGATGAAATCAAGCTAAAAAAACAACAACAACAACAACAAAAAAAAACAAGAAGGAGAAATAACACTGAGACTAAAGCTGACCTGTCCTTGGAAGTGCTACTTTGACCTGACATTATAAATGTGAAAATGCCAGTTGGCAACAGTTAATTCCTTCATTTCTTTTGTTTTGTGACTACAGTTGGCTGTGAACGTTGTGTGAGGAAATGTTTGGAGCATAAACTAAGCCAACGCCATCATTGGCTACTATCATTAGCTTAATAGCTTTGATAGCAGAATCTGGCTGGTAAATAGCTAAAAAGGTTCGGCTAAAGCTTGCCAGTCCTTGATTAAAAGTGAATGTCATTATTGACTGATGGAAAGAAACAGCTTGTTTTCATAATCTGGTTCTGGCTAGATGTGAAATTCTAACAGTGATAAAGGAAAATGTCTGCTGGCAACACTTCATTCTGCCATTTTAATGTTTTGAGACTACAGGTTATGGAAAAAGTTGTGTGAGATCATGCTAGCAGCTATCGCTGGAGTATGAATTTATCCAAATCCATCAAAGTAGAGGAGCTTTCATCAGCTTAAACACTAATAGCTGCAATTCTCAGTTTTAAAACAGTGAATAAATGCTCCAAAGTACATTAGCAAAACCCTGTTAGCTTAATCTGCTTTACCTAAAGCAATGCTACATACTTGCATTAACAGTAACATAGTTAGCTGCACCAACTAGTTAGCTAGTATCTTTTGGAAAGATGTGGAAATTTACGTCTTTTCAGATTGTGAAGAAGTTTGAAACTCGTCAAACTTCGATCAAACAATCAATCTACAAGTGGAGATTTTTAGATAAATTTCTGTCCTCAAGAATTCACACTCATTACATAGCACTAAATATACGTGTCATTTCTCAGTAACGTGTGGGTGACATAGTGCTTCACAGTCAAGAGCGTGATGATAAATTTCTCTGTGATCATTGTTTTTTGCATTCAGCTGCTTTCGGCCCTGCCAGCCGTATGGGGACAGTTATTTAAGAGACTGAAGCTGAGGATTCAACACTTGTCCACTGAATGACGCTTTCCTTCAAGTCGGAGACCCCCTCCTATCCATGCTCTTGTCATTGATCAGTTCATTGCAATGTGCCATATTTTATCTCGTGACACGTTCAAGACAAAAACTATTGTGTGAGCTTCTAATAATAATGAAGTTGGTACAGTTTTTCTTCATTTTCATTTCTGGCTCCTGTTGTGTAAAGAAGAATTTTTGTTGAACAAAAGTCAAAGGCTACTAGTGTTACTAGAGTGCTGATGCTGCAATCTGTTACCATGTGGATGTATGAATATGTATGTGAGAAACAAGAATAATTTGATCAACTGTTACAGGTACTTTATATAAAAATCTTTACAAGTATTGTGTTCTTTGTTCATTTTCAGGACATGGGACTTGTTTTAGATCCTTCTTTCAGGATGGCAGCAAGGAGTCACCAGAAGAGTTTTGAGATTTTCTGGAAAGTCAGATCCAAGAGAAAACATTATAATGGACTATAAAATTACTTCCCGTTGGCTCTTACAGAAAAGTTATAGTTTTCCTTGAGAGCTACTAGTGGATGATTGTAGAGGTGAAAATATTTCAACATCAATTGTTTTGAAGAAATGGATAAAAATAAAAATGTAAATATAGTAAAATTCTTGAATAATTCCCACCTATTTGATACTTTAATTAGAAATACTTTAGTAGACTGAACAACTAAATGTTCTGGCTCATCTTAATTGATTTGACTGTGATTTGTAAGTGTAACATATTAATCAAGTACTTTTGCTACTTTTTAAGTGAGTACAATTACATTTTTGGGCCCTGTGAGGTATGATGATGCTTCTTGGCCTCCATAGGTGTCATCAGACTGGTTTGTTGGGAAGCAGGTTAATACCTCAGATGCTGTTGTTGTTTTTCAGTCTTATCTCTAGCAGAACATCACGCTGTAACAAGATGAGCATGATGCTAATCTGCACACACAAGCTGATTTACAATGGTGCATCCAAATAGAAGAAACATTTATTCCTTCAAACAGAAGAAACAAACTTATATGTGCAGTTAGATTATTACAATACTACCACCAGCAGAAATGATGGATTCATCACACTTGGAAGATGTTATTCATTTTCCTTTCTTTTAGTGAAATAACCGAATAAAATACTGATAACATTGAACATCAGCTAACAGCAGAGCTGAACACGTGCTTGTTGCAAATGTGTTTCAGATCAGGTAAAGAGAAAAATATAGGATCATGAACTAAAAAAGAACAACACCCTGGCATCTTTTAAAACCACTAAAACCATACAATGGGTTAATGGATTGTACTGGTATAGTGCTTTTCTAGTCGCATGTCCATTCAAAGTGCTTTGACACTCACACATCCAGAGCACTTATATTTTAACAGTCTATGTGCTTCTATACACATTTGTATCCCTGATTGGCACATCAGAGGGAAAGGTGGAGTTCAGTGTCTTGTCCAAGGACACTTTGTGAAGTAAGAGGGCCAGGAATTTAACCCCTGGCTTTCTGGTTGGCAGGTGACTTCTCTTCCTCCTGAACTACAGCTGCCCCAGAGACAAGTGAGAATAGGCGCTAAATACCTCAAAAAAGTATCACTGTTAAGTAAAAATCTGCAGCACACTCCAGCACAGCAATGAATATTAGCAGCATTCATCCTGCTTCATGTTTTAGGGAGAGAGAAAGAGAGGCAGAGAGGCAGACATGAGGAATGATGGATCAGAAGAAACTGTTCCTAAACAAAGTGTAGAAACAGTCTGCTCTGTTTTCCAGGGATGTTTTCTCATCCAGGTGTAACTAAAGTTCAGATGAAGATTTTTTTTCTTTTTAATGTACCAATGCAGTCAGATTCAGAATTCCTTGATAAAGAGACCAACAGCTGCATCAGTAACACTGACAAAAATGTAAATCAATATAAATCTTATATATTGTCCATAAACACCCACACAGAAGCTTCCTCAAACACATTTAGACCTAAAAATATCGGCTATCAGCTCACAACTAGCAAGCAGACTGATAAACAAAATTAGAAATCTGTTGACTACCTGGACAGACTTACTGGTTTTAATGGGTCTCTTTACTTAGACCAGAACCTCAGGGATGTGAAAGCAGCACAGTGTAATGTATCCGATTGCTTCAGCCTGGTGTCAGTCTCTACACTGTTTTTAGCAAAACAGTTCAGCTCAACATCATGGTTCACCTGCAGAAGGACATCTCTCTAACAACCGTTCACTCCTGCTTCAGAACTAAATTCCTGGCTCATATAATTAGTCAGTGCCTCTAAATGCATCGTCCCTTTGGCATTGTATCAGCACTGCAAGTCCAAATGTTTAGAAGTTTTGTGACTCTGGCAGAGGACCGAATATCCCTCATGTCCACCTCTCAGTCTTAGCCAGTCAATTCAATGACAAGGGTTACTGTAGGCCCTACTATATTTTTGTCCAGTTAATAGAATACAATTGTGTATTAAACAAAATATATTTAAAATAGGATTTCATGGTAAAAACGTTTTGACGGTTTAACGTCACACATTGCACTTATGCTGCAAACATTTTTTTTCACACACATTAAGTAACTTCCATTCATCAGAGTATACAGCAGAATGCACTGTGATATAACCACATGATAAAAAACAAGGAAAGTTATATGGAGCATACAGGGCTGTAAATAAAGCTGCAGTTTCACAACTAACACCTCTTCACTTGCTGCAGGAGTGTTGCAGCAGGGAAACTCCTAACACCTGCAGGATGCCGGCCCTCCAACACCTGAGTTGCCTACCCTGCCCTAGACTGATCTCCTGTTAAATCTACACACTGAATGGAGCAGCGACCTCTGACTTTAAGCCTGATGCTCTCCACCTCCAACCAGAGAAAACGGTCCAAGGAATTCATATGTTAATGATGGTATTATGTACTTGACAGGTTGTGCCCATAGAACAGACTCTTGTGCATGTGATGACTTATAGAACGAAATAATGCCTGCAAGTTTTGGAGAGAACAAACATTAGACTGTGAATTACTTTAGATCAACACGATCTATTCACTTTGAAACGGAACTAAGTGTAGGCTAACAGTGAGCTAAGTTTAGGCTACTAAATGCAGGCTAATTGTGGGCTAACTGTACTAAATGAAGGCTAAGAAGGCCGACAATACTAAATGCAGGCTTTGTACCTAAAGTTAGCATAACTGTACTAACTGTAGGCTAACTGCTCTAAATGTGGGTTAACTGTATTAAGTGTGGTCCAACTGTAACTGACAGGCTAACTGTACTAAATGTAGAATAACTATGCTAACTGTAGGCTAACTGCTCTAAATGTAGGCTAACTGTGCTAATGGTAGGTCTGTACGGACACTCTGAGACATATACAAACACATTTGCACATTGTAGAGTGGTTTGGAGGTTTGTCAATGTTAATTCCACATATTTCTTTTTGAAGAAATGAGTCGAACCAATGGAGAGAAATGGTAAGAAATGAGGCTGCAGACCAATGTGTGTCATGGGTTGGTGCTCAGGAAAGACAGTTCTGGGTGAAATGGAAGAAAGAATTGGACTTAGGCACATGGACCACGGCAGTGGGAGGTGTTGTTAAAATATCTGTGTGGTCCAGCCCAGTGGAAGCTGGGCTGCTGATCTTCCCAGTTTTTTAACCAGTGAGACCAATACATAAATTGTGTTGACCAAAAAAACAGGCTGGTCCACGGAGAAAATGGCCGGTATGCCCAATGGTCAGGCCATCTCTGGCTTATAGCTATAAGAGCAACACATAGGTTCCTGACTTTGTGATTCTGACTAAGTTTGATGGACAATTGATTTATGATGTGCATTCCTGGAGCTGCCATTGTCCTGTAGTGTTCTGAGGCTGCAAAGCCACACTTCATGTATTTTCAGGGCCATAGGCGACTATGACATAATCCAGATGTTATTTTTTCAAGAAAGTCCTAGTTGTCGGTTTATAAGGCATAAATGAGGTCAAATTAATGTTTCAATAGATACATAGATTCCAATAGATTTCTCATCTTTCTCTCAAGTCTTGGCTTCAGGAAAAAAGCAACAAACAGAAACTATTCACATATTTACACCCTTCCTCATTTACAGTAATTCCTGCTACCATTAATCTTCACAAACCCACCTCCAACTCAGCAAAACATCGGTTTCTCTTTATTCCAGCAATAAAGGATAATTATTTATATTCTAACTTTCTGCTCGCTTGTTGGTCTTTGACTCTTTCTGATTGGACATTACCGTCAATCTAATCTCTCTGATTGGTGGGACGTTTGACAGGAAGTGGCCTGCAGGGCGCTGTCCGTGGTGCTGACACACACACCTTCAGCTCTGGCTCTAAAACGGTCCACGCACTGATGATAGAGCGTTTACATAAGCATTAAACTGTGATGCTGTCATGACATTTCCGATTTATTTACCGTCTCACACTAAAACAGGATCAGATCGCTCAAATGAAGTGCCATGTTTGGATGTGTCTATCAGCTACAAAATCAATACTGCCATAACAGCTAGCAACATTCTTGCCCACTTTCACCAAATTGCCACGTGAGTGTTGTAACGCAGGTCAGCAATGCTAACGAAAAGAACCCGCCCCAACCGCCCACCCCCTCCCTCCCTCCCACCCTCCCTCCCTCCCACCCTCCCTAAGGAGGACGCTTCCGCTCCAGCCAGCCAATCAGAGCTGGATGCGCCGCAGCTTATAAAGCCATCTGCCGTGGCACCGCGCACCCCATCGTCCCCGCCGTCCTGTGAATCGTTGAAGCGAGCCTCATCACTGATCTGCTGCAACCGCGAAGATGGCGGCCCGGGTAAGACATCTACGCTTTATTAATTCCCGTCCCCCCAGCAGACACCATCCCCGCGTTACCTGCCGCCAGATAAGAGCAAACACAAGCATGTGGCGCAAAATGTCGGGCGAGCCTATAATCTCCCTGTAAAACGGAGCAGCGCCTGAGTGTCACCTCCGCTGCAGGACAGGGTGTTTTTTTCCCCCGACGTGATGCCCCAGCTCGTTATGTCTTAATTTGAGCTGTTAGGAAAATGTGGGTTTGGTCTGCATGGGCCGTCTCAGCCTGCTATCAGCTGCATCTGCTGGTGGTGTCGCCTGTAACTCGAGGCTCTGCTTGCCCTTGAGCCCCTGCGGCTGCCGAACACGCAGTCCTCGGATATAACACGAAATAACAGGAGTTCGGATTTTTTTTATATATATGGATGAAACAGAAGCAGCCAGAACGTGCACAAAAGCGAGCATGTGCGCATGCATTTGGTGAGATATGCTAACACAAAGGTGTTTGCGCTTCAGCCTCCGGTCTGCAGCCTCCGAGCGCTGTTTGCGGACTGCAGTGGCACAGCAGGCATGACTGGCTGGTGGACTAGGTGCATATAGGATTGGTTTTAGTGGTTTTTGCACAATCTGTCAACATAACGTAGTAGATGTTGGTGATAACCTACAGCATACTGGCCTTCCGTCCCTCTCATCACACGTCCCGCTGCAGCCCTGCTGAAAAGAGATGTTTCTAAGTCTGACAATAACACACGGGACAGCTCCTCAGCCTCAGGATTATCCAGTTATCTCTAACTCCACATCAACTCCTCTGTTAAAACCAGTTTTACTCTTAGACGGGATTTTGGGGAATATTTACTATTTGTTGGTCATGTGTCTCATTTGAAATGGAAAATGCAGAAATGGAAGTGATATCAATGAAACACCAACTCTGATTGGTAAGTCAAACCAAAATATTTGATGACTCATGAATGGTAGCAAAAGCTAAATAATATTCAGATTTTACTCCAGTATTTTCAGCTTACTGACCATATCATCAGTGAGATGCACATATATGAGTTCGTGTGTTATTGAGCTACAGCTCGTTTGTGGATCAGATCATGTTTCTTGGCTGGCAGATGAAGCAGAAAGGCGGTAGAAGGTGATGAACGCTGCTCAAAAATAAAAGCAAACTGGGTGTCGGGTACATTATCCTATAAGTCTAGGAGATTGATAAGCTGAAAAGAAATGATAGCAAGTAAAGAATATGTGAAAAGTACATGTTCAGAGTTTGCTGATGTCATAAATTCAACAGGATACAGTGGTGGGTCTAGAAAAATAAATATGGTGGCAACATATAGCAGAAGTATAATATACACATTCGAGTGTTTCCTCAGCATCAGAGCCAACATTAATACAAAAATAAACTAGTGAATAAAAATGTAATCATGAAGATCTACAGCACCTGTTGACTTCTGCACAGTGACTCATTCATTTGAGCCAGGTGTGTTGGAGCAGGGAAGCAATGATCAGGCGGAGCTGCAGGTCAGCATGAAGGCAGTGTGTGGAAATAAATGTTTTCTGGTTTTATTGTTCACTCGGAACATGTTCTCCCTGTTCGTTCCAGTAGCTGGAATAACTGCATACATGTTGTAAGTCACTATTACACACATGTAACCCTTCACCCATGAGGATGACATGATGAAGCGGCAACATACAAACTGACATTTTCCCAATTGATGATTGATGATTAAGATAAAAATGAATATTAATTTAGATGCCTTTTCTCTTCATTTCTGTAAAATTTAAGGAATTATTTACAATGTTTTTCTCGCCAAACTTCTAATCGATGTTAACTTTTCTACTTTACACAGACTGTCATACCAACTGTAGCATCAGGCTACATGAAGGTGAAGGTGTAATGTCCTTTTTTTCATCTTGTAGCATATTTTGTGTTTGTTCTTACAGCTCCCTTTTCTCAGTTTCAAAACAAAGCGTGTGGCGGCTGTTGCGGTGCTGCATTCAGTGCTGATGGACATTCAAGATACACGCTCGTAAATGTCCAATTTGCTATTACTATTACTATTACAATTACTATTACTATTTCTTGGACTGGTAGCTATCAGCTGCGGAGGCAGCAAGGATGGCATCCCAGTAGATCTGCCATCAAAGTATGAAATTTAGATTTGATTCAAGATCTACAGATCAATATGAAACAATATCACATAACATAATCACTCCCATTTATATCAAATCCTAAAAGCATCAGATCACCTAAAATATCAGACTTTTTTTTTCTGAGCTCAGTCAAACATTAAAACAAAACAGTATTTTCTTTGAACAACAGACTGAATCGTGTTTGGGATGTTGAGCTGTAAAATGTTCACATCAGGTCAAAGAAAACTAATAATACATTTCTGTTTGCAGACATTAAAGCTGGATACAGTGTAAACTTGAACCCTACAGACTCTTAAACTCTTTTATCATAGTACTTTATCATTGTTACATACACCATCCGGGAAAATCCTCATTTTCCTCATTAATTTAAAATAACACATCAAAAAGAGAAGGAAGCAGAAAAAAATAAATGCTGAACACATTTTACAGATAATTATTGTTATATTTTCAATTTGGTTCGGTGCTAGTTTACAAACTGATAACTGAATTATGACTTGATGTAGTTAGATGTGTTGTTTCCCCCAACACACAAGCACACTCATATAACTGTATATCAATATATATATTATTTCATGATACATATCATATTGTATTTTACATGATGAAGATATAGATAAAACTAAAATGAAAATCTCTTCTGACACCACCAAATAGCAGTATAAGTACCACTTTTGGGTCCAACAGGTTGCAGTTACACAGACTTTAGTCTTGTAGTGCAGACGACCGAAACCACAGCGTCCTTACTGTACGAGGACACCATGTCTCTGGAGGTTAAACTTTAATTGCGACCACCATCAGATTCCAGTTTGAACAGCTCATGGCCCTGGAGTTGCCAGCATGCAGCACACAGTTTCTATGCACATATCTTCCCTCGTCTCTCATGTCAGTAACAAAAAAGTCAGGTGAAATTCAAAATGACTGTTTAGACTGAGGTTTCTTTAAAAACATCAGTTATGCATCTGATTTAGAAATTTGCTTTGAAAGTGGGCTTGGTTTGATTTGGAAATATTTAATCAACATTTGGAGAAAGAAAAGTTAGATTTGGGCCCTTTTCTACTGCAGTGAGAACACAGCATTTAATTAATTTGATATAATAACACAAAAATCATCCCTTAGTGGCAATTTGTAAGTAACACAGTATGAAGACAGCACTATATTGACCATTTCCTGAAAGCTGCACACACACACGCTGAAGTATTTTTACCTTTAAAATATCAGAAGGAGCAATGTTGGTTTAATTCAGCATTTTAAGAAAAGAGACAAACACCAGAAGTATGCTATTTCAATTGACAATTCTT
>JAVQJG010200598.1:0-19262 GCA_036024015.1 Craterocephalus amniculus | reverse complement strand
AACACAAACACATGATGCCACTCTTCTATTCATAGAATTAAAACTATGCCTTCTAGTTTCTGTCTCTTTAACTGAAACTGTATAAGAATAAAGTTTGAGAAAGAGAATTAAAAGACAAGTTAAAAGACAAATGGCAAATGGCTCGACACCGGCTAAACATGATAAAGAACCAACTAACGTTATTGAATAGAGATATAGTTAGTAAACTATGGACTTTTTAAAATAAATGAATAAATGATTGATTTTTTTCTAAAAAACAGAAAGAAATCCCTGAAAATAGAAAAACCAAACAAAAAATCCTGAAAATAGAAAATAGTTTCCAATCATAGGTTTTTTTAATATAAAATAATAAGTTATCTTTTTACAAAGGTTCCAATAATATTTGTAGATTTAAATAAGTTTTTTTTAGTGTGGCTGAGGGCAAAATTAGCTCTTTGGATTGTGAAGGTTGCAGACCCCTGCACTAGACGGATGCTGCTTTAGTAAAACAACTTTATTTACAACAGCTGAGTAGTTTATTTCTGAGGTAATCAACAGACTGTTCCCAAGGGGTGGTGTAGCTTGCTTGGCTTCATACTGTCACAACGACACACTGTGGTCTCTTTCCATTGACCACCATAGACTATAACCATATGTTCTCCTCTTTCCTTTCTTGGTTGCTGAACTGTCTGTTTTTATTCATCCTTTGACCTATTGGTACTTTCAAAATTTGTCCATGTTTTAATACAACTGCAACAACAATATGTTTTATTCAGCCTAGCCCCCACCCGCCACAGAGGATGAGACCCCCAGTTTGGCAACTAATGAACTAGTTTCTGACAGACTGCAGCTTCCTGAGGCTGATAGTTCCTTGTGTTTTACTGACTCTTAATATCTTAATCACATTTGTTAATATGCATGTCAGTAGATGTAATACTTAAGAAGCAGCTGATGAGTAAATGTCTTATCAGCTGTGACTTCTGGGTGGCAGCTGAGATTTCCAGTGATGTTAGATGTAACATCCTGACTCAGACTGAAAAATGTCAAGTAACTTTGTTTTAGAATGCTGCTGTAGAATAGAAAATCCATGATGGACGCATTGGTGTGGCATTTGTGTTTCTGGCATAAAAATCTGTTTAAAAAACTCACTTTTGAAATCAGTGAAATACTGCTCTCATTTTGTTTAGATTTATTTGGGGCATTATCCTGATAGTTGCATGCTTGCAACACAAAAAAGTACTGTAATCTTATTGGTCTAGACACACATTTTAAGAAATGTTTTTCATTTAAAATAAATACATTAAAAAATGTAAGTATTTCCAAACCAATTAAGTAACATTTGTGTTTGAAACCTGTTCATACAACATAAGGTGTGTGACGACTAGTTAATACTAAAGTTTCACAACAAAAGTTTTGTGGGATTGTTTAAAATAATCCCATAAATACTATTAAGATCACACAATTATTTTACTAAATACTGACCACTTGTAGCTCACAGTAACTACGTCTCCATGAAATTCAATTGTTAATTGTTTATAGGTTTTCTGCACTATATCTACTTACACTATTTAAAGTAATTAAAGATCTCAAAAACTCCATGAAATCAAACACTTTTATTCAAATTGGAGCTAGTTTATGTGCATGTGATTGCTGGTACAAGTGACATGTCCCGCTCCATATTTGGCCTATATCAACAAAAAGTAAGGAAACTGGTGTTTGGTTGGTTATTTCTGTTTTGACAATAAATCTTAAATCACTGTTTAGCCTGTTTATTTCCTTTTAAATGATGCCCCATGTGTAAGGAGATGTATTGTGGTTTGCAGCAGAGCTGAGTATGTGGGCTGCGTCCATGAAAAACTTGTTAAATTTTCTCTGCCAGGACCAGACAGCTTATTGTTCCATTGACTGCCATGGCTGCCCTTCACCATCAGGCCCATCTGAAAGAATGTACGTGAGTACCTGGACACATGGAGGAACATGTTCAGCAATGAGTCCAGAATCTGCCTATGACAGATATTATAGGGTGAATGCATATAAAAGTCTAGGAGAAGGTAATGCTGAATGCTGCACAGATTAGGTAGGACAATTCTTGCAATAATGCCACAAAGTATCTTGACATAACTGTATTACATGAGTGGGCCTTTTAACAGCCATTTATCATTATTAATTAACAGATTGATTGATTTTCAAGAATGGATATGTGACATTAAACATCAGAAAACAGCATCACATGCACCGTACTGCAACGGAACCTGTATCTGAATGTCTTGGTGAAGAATAAAGACCACTCCTGGGTTAAATCTCCACTCTGTCTTATATGTTAGAATGAAAAATAAACATGCCTCAGACTCAAACAGCTGCTTCAGGAAGCAACTAAGGTCATTGGGGACAATTTCTATTGTTTGTGACTCTCAGTGATCTCAAACAGGCAATTACATCAACATCTAAAGTCAAACAGTTGCCGGCTGAGGAAAGTTAAAAAACAATCAAGTCAGGTCCTTTTTAAAGCAACATTTAATGAGGAAAAAAAACTGTTGTTAGAAAAAACATGATATCATTTGAGCAACAGCAAATCATAAGTGGCCTACAAGCCTCTTTGATAGTCTGAGCTTTGATTGGGTCGGAGTACAAGAGCAGAGCTGCTAACCACACTCCCAGCGGAGTTACTCCACAACGATGAACATCTGTGTAGATGATTAGACACATTCAAAAGCCCTGACAACAAAAAAAAAAGAAAAAGCTTTAAAAATGTCACAAGCAGGACAAGGTCCAAAGCAGTGACCAGCTCTTGACTCCATCGTCCTCGCTGCTCCGCAGTTTTGAATTTTCAAATGACATGTGTTGCCTATTCCCAGATCCCTTCTCCAGCTGCTCCTGTGTTCAGGCAAGTGCTTTAGGCTTTGGTTTATGTAACGGCTGCAAAGCAACACGTACGGTAGAGCTGACTGAGCTGTGCCGAGCCGACACACAATCACTACCGACGCTCTCATGCTGGATGCAACACTTTATTTCATGTCTGTGTGAAAAAAGACTCAGGATATAAACAGATTTTGAACCTCAAAAGAATGTGATGCCTGTGGAAACATTTTATCGGGCAAAACAATCCTGATAAACAGTAGAGAAACGGAATAATAATCAGAACCATGCCTATTGCAGAACACACCGCACTGTTAGAGCTTTAAGTAAACACCTGACAATGCTGATTATACCGAACCTGAATACTTACATAAAGCTGACCACAGTCATTTGTGAACTGACAGAAGTGTGACAGAAAACGGACTGATACCGAAGCTCTCAGCAGCGGCTGCCTGCCAACTGTCAGTCACACATGTCTGAAAACACTCTGCTTAAAGTCTGAGACGAATCTTTGACGTGACAATAGAGTTGGCAGGGAGAAAATCCCCATGACTTTGTGTGGCCTACACTCTACTGATGTTAAAAACACCTCTGTGCAGCAGCTGAAGGTCAGAGTGAGACTCGGCTCTCATTAAAATATTTACAAAACGCACTGAGTAAGTGTTACGTCTGACATTCAGAGCTACACTGTCAAACCCAGATGGTCAAACCCGTCATGAAGAACAGTACTAGAGCTCCACATAGTGGATATTCTCACCGGTGGCATGACAAAGGCTATATCTGTCCAACATGAACAGACTGGGAGCACATCACTGTGTGTGTGGACTATGAATCAAAAATATCTTATAGAAAAGAAAGAAACTGATAAAAAAAAAAAAAATTTAAAATGCATTTATGAAAAATCCCCACAAAGCTGTCTTGCCATTTTCTGTAGACAGCTTATAAGTCTCTCAGTCATTCATTTTCCAGCCGTGTACTTCAGAGCTCGGTCTGTGAAAAGAAAAAAAGAAAATCAGAAAGAAAGAAAGAAAGAAATGCAGAGGTAGCAGGGCTAGATGGAGGCAGATGATTCACTTTGATGAGGAGGAGAAGAAGAGAGCGCCACAGGGGTAGTAGGAAGGTAAGAAAACTAGAAGCACACTTTTATTTTAGTGAGTTTGCATCAAGCTACAAAGCAAATAACTGTTGGTGCTGGCTAAACAATCACAGATCACTAAAGTCATTTCATGAATGACTTAGTGATGATGAAACCTCCACCTGCTCACCTGAACAAAGGATTTTTGCGAGAGATGTCTTTACTTCCAGAAGCTCCGGGTTCTCCTCCGAGTCTTTACTGGCATGGAAGCGTGTGAAGTGCAGCGCAGGCCACCACTCTTTCCTCGTAGCCATACTGTCACTGATGATGCTCTCCCAGTTGTCACTGTTCAATAGTACACATTTTAACGGAGAAACCAGCTTCAGCATCCTTCTGTCAAAAAACAGCATTCTGCTGAGGGATGTAACAAAAATGTGAAAAATATAATTTCAAACCCCAAAGGGCTTTTAACATACTTAGTCTGCAGTTTGTGAATAATGGTCTTTAAACACATCCACACGTCCAGGTTGCTCCTCCAGCAGGCAAAGTCGAGCATTTCAAGAATGATTTCTAAAGCTTTCTGGCTGTTCTTTTCTTTCTCTTGAAAAAAAACATAAAAATATAATTGAAATGAACATTATTTCAACATTTAAGTCAAATCAAAACAGATGCTTATATATATATATTATTCAGTTCACTTAAAATAATTAATTTAAGATGAAATGAGCCTTTTACCTGAGTGAAGCAGCAGGGAGCTGTACTCCAACATCAACTCATGGCTCGGGACTAATAACTGAAGGTTCTACAGCATAAAAAAGTTTAGTGTCAATAATACATGCTGAATAGAAACGACTTATGAATGCTTAATTCTTTATATAATAAGAGGAAAACACAATTAAACTTCTAACATAGTTAATATAACAGAATGAATTTTTATTCAGTAATCATTATATACCACTTGAAATAACAGGTTTTCTTGTTATTTAAAATAAATATCCATCTTCTAAGTACATTTTATGGCTTAATCTTAACACTGTACTTGCTATAGTGCTGTTAGCGTGTAGAAGTACCTTCAACACATGCATCAGTTTTTTCTGAGGAGCTTTGTGCCGCTTCATGTAATTATACAGATATATGTGGGCATTGGGATTGGGTGGAAAACTGTTGTCAAATGCGTAATCGTTCAGGACTCTCAGAGCCTCTTCATGGTCTTCATAGAACTCCAGCATCTGCAAAGATGAAAATAGAAAAGCATAAGATTGGAAGATTCTTTTTCTTAAAACTGATTTAAATAATGTGTAAGTACAACAGTTATTTTCCCTCTGTGCATTTACAGCTCTTTCTAGAGTAACCGGTTTTAGGGCTTGAAGGTACCCAACTTTTCCACAGAATCTGCTTGTTATTAGATTACTGAACACTGACCAAGAACATTAACTTTTTATAGAGTAAACAGCCTGATAGCTCACACTAACTGAGCTGACATGGAAATACCTGGCTGGCTATTTCAGTGAATGCAGCGTGATTTAAACTCGATGTTGGGTGGAGATGAGGATAAGGAAGGTGGAATTGTGTGAGTGTGTGTGATGAGGTGCAAATCTGAATAGGTCACTGAATGAGGTATTGTAAAACCTAGGAGGTCAAAATGAAGTGCCAGGGTTTTGATTTGGTGTCTTAAGACACCTAATAAGCTCTGAAGGACACAAAAAATGTTTGTTTGTTTTTTTTTATTCATAAAGACCCGTTAAACAGTAGGTATTTTTTTACTGCAGTGACTACTGACTTCAAGTAGCATGTGTATCACTGTCTTAAAAAAAATCCTTCATATCATTTTATTACGGTATATCAAAGCAGGAGTACTCGTCAGCTATTACAATTTCAGCAACAGACCCTCAGTATATTCTATATCTTTTATGAAAGCGGTTTCAAAGCTCAGTTAGCATTTGTGTGCTTGTGTGGATCACCGCTTCTTTTAAACTCTGGCCTATTTTAAAATTCCTCCTTGTAAAAATATTTGCCAACTCCAGCTTTAAAAGTATACATTTCTTTATTTAAAACCATGCACTTACCTCAACATAACTCAGGATGAAGGGATCCCAGACACCTGGACAACTTAAAATGTCTTTTAGATTCACAGAAGCTTGTCTGAAGTAGTTATGCATGCTTTGGTTCTCTGAAACTGCATCAAAAGTGTCTGGAGGGGAAGGCGGGTCACAGAAAAATAATCAGTTTATATTTTACTGGAAAAAATATATAAACACCAACATATTTGTCATATCATCACTTCAGCTGCATCATTACATTAGCAGCTACTCTCTCTATCCTGTAGGTGGCAGCGTAACACAGGGAGCATTACATACACAAGCTAATGGATGCCTATGGGGCATGAAGCTGTATATTGTCTTACTGTTGTTGGAGAGCGCAGACTTTTTCTCAGACCAGATGATGTAATCCAGCAGGCTCCTGTAAGCCTGTATCAGTTTAGTCCTCTGAATCTGGGCAGATGACTCCTTCCCGTACCTCCAGCTTTCAGCTGCAGCAAGATTTTGTCTTGCATCTTCAAACTTACCCTGAAGCATCAAGTGGAAGGCATGTTCCAGAGAAACCTAAAAAACACACACACAAGTCCATTTAAAGATGTAAACTAAAACATTAATGGGAAACTAAAGGTTTATAAGCTGGCGTGCCTTCAGGTAGAGTTTAAATCCCGAATGCTTCATTCGTTCATAGATGATGTTGTAGTCTGCCAAGGTTGCCTTGGGATGGTGATGAAGGATCTCAGTGCTGGCTCTCCAAATATGCTGGAGTGGAAATGGCAAAGCACAGGGCTAAAACTGAGGATGGAGTGTCAAAATTTTACATGGTTTAACTTTAAAACGTTAATTCATACTTTATCTATGCTTTTTTGTGTAGTTAAAACAATCTTTATTCTTTTAACTAAATGTCTGTAAAGCAGGGATGTCAAACATACAGCCCGGGGGCCAAAAGCGGCCCGCCAAAGGGTCCAATATGGCCCGCGGGACAAATTTGATCAAAGTTACTCAAATCCAAATGTGAAATAGTGGAATTTTCAGTTCATGATATCTATTATTAAATGATTGTGATTGTTTTACATACATTATGATTAATGTTAGTTGTAATACTTGAATACGTGATTAAGCTATATATAAAATGAAATAAATATGTAAATAGGTAAATATAAAAGAACATTTATTACAAAATAATATTACATAGGTTTTATCTCAAGTAAATTGTATAAACAAAAAATGTCAAATTCAAAAATTAGAGACTTAAATTTACTTAATGCTACCACTAATTTAATTGTTTTATAAATCTATATAAATACATTAAACACAAAAAAACATTTAAATGAATACAATTGTAAATGTGTAACTGAGGCAAAATATTATGGAAATAGTTTTTTGTTTTTTTTTTTAAAAAGGGAAAAGTGTGAAGTTTTCATTATTTCGAGGTGACTATGTTATTCATTTACTGGTTCGGCCCCCTTCAGATCAAACTACGCCGTAAGTGGCAACTGAAGTAAATGAGTTTGACACCCCTGCTGTAAAGAAAATAGGTTGAATATTTGGACAATTAAAATCTATGTATTTTTTCTAGTTGGTGAAAAAAACTGTAAAACTACATCCAAAACAAACTTACCTCTTTGTACTGCTTTGTTGTGTAATAAGCCTTATCCTCCAACATTTGGGAGCAGCATGCCATGCACTCTGCTGCCTCCTGCCATCTGTGATGCAGCATGGCTTCTCTCATTTGCTCCATACACATTCTACAACTCCGATTAAATCCTGTTTCATTTTTTGTCGCTAAAACAGAAGATTTGATCACATAATTGGTTTTGTCCATGAAGCAAACATGTTCCACAGGTTGCAAAATATAGCTGGATTTGTTCCAATATTGACATGTGAAAAATGATTAAGGTCATTTTTGCAGTTTGAAAAAAGTAATCATATCTTCTTTTTTTCAATCTAAAGCAATTAAAGAATGGGAATCCAACCAATTAATACCCACAAGAGAATAAAAACAACAATGTTATTGACATTCAAGAGAGTGGCATAAAGAGCTTGTCTTCAAGAATTTAGGTTATCTCTAGGAATACCTAGGATAATAGATCCTGTCTGGGAAGGCGCCAGATAGGATATCACATAATCTAATGCTTTGTTAGCCCAGGCTATAAACGGCTAGAGAGTCACATAATTGTAATTTTTCTCAGGTCAGACATGATTTCCAGTCTGTAGCAAACTAAAATGTAAGTCTAAATTTATTTTAGAACATTGGGACACATTTTCTCTTCACTTTTTGCCATTTCCAATCTTTTTTTTTCTTATTTGCATCTTCTAAATACAGATTAAAACTTCAAAGCTATCCTGGTCTCTAATGGAGTACTAAGAGTGTCTAAGTTTCCCAAAACTAGTATACTTAAAGTCTTCAATAAGACTTCTGAAACCAGAATGTTTACTTTACATGTGTTGCACAGCCAGGATACTGGTGTGCATGTAAATCCAGTCATAAACGTCAGTTTATTTACAACGGGTCCAGATGTCTGCCCAGACTAAGAAGAAGGAATATTGTACAAACTGTTCGTCTCACCTACAAACATGGGTTGGACCAGAGGGAGCCTTAATTTTTTCCCTCCTTGTGTAGAGTCATCGTCCGAGGAGTCGCCATCATCATCCACCAAGTTAAGACCCAGGTGTTCTTCCAAGTCATCCATATTCAGTCCAGCAGTAAGACTCTGGGGTGCAGCACTGCTACCTGCAGGAAGAAAATATCACCTTCTATTCTGGCACATCAAAAGAGCCAAGCTCAGCCATGTGAAAATCACAACTCCATTTATTTTAGGGGGAAGGGGGGACATTGGGGAGCCTGAGAGAAACCACTCAGATGTTTGCAAAACGGCATGGCACCTGCCAAAGGCTTGGAGATTTAAGAAATGTTTGAAAGTCAAAGCTCTTTGAGGCCGAAGGAAAGAAAGATGGCTCATCTCCATTCTTACACAAAAGCTTCTGTAGGGCAGACTGAAGAAAAGTGATGCTGGTGAAGGAAAAAAGATGACAGATGTGCAGAGTACTGCAGCAGCTTACTGATTTTTAATCTGTGTGGCTGCTGAGAGCCAATAATGACCCCTGACCACCACTATAGGTCTCCTCAGGGAGCACAGGAGCATCAGAATTTGACCACAAACAAAATGGAAAATATTCAAGGGTAAAACAAGTTTTCCAATGAATCATATATAAAAGACTAAAGAAAAAAAATTACTTGCAAAGGTTAAAGTTCAAGGTGCACTTGTACTTTGTATGAAGTTAATTGATTATTGAATACATAGTTGTTCATCCATCAAATTCTCGGTATTATCAATATTTGGACTCTGTCATTTATACACTCAGCTTGCAGAGTGTAATATACTGCAGGGGCTTTAACGTGAAATATGTAATTTTTATTGTATGTATCCACATCTTCCTATGAAAGGCAGCTTTTTCTACGGGCCATGTTTCATTACAGATACATTGCATCAACATCCTAAGTATATTTCGGAGCTAACTCACAAGTTGGCTCTCTTAGCACAGCACTCTACACAGGTCAGGAATTTTATATTTTCATTTACTATCAAAATGTATCAACTTTAAACAACTCAATTTTAAATATAAAGCTGCAGGTTATCTCTCACCTGATACTTTCTGTTTAATCTTTACTGACTTACCTCCAAAAGGAAAAGCTGTTCAGATGTTTCATAAAGCAGATAACTTCCGATCCTATCAAGTAACGCCGTACGTTACTTTAAGTAAAATGATCACAATTTGATTATAATTTCAGTGCTGACCGATCACTCGTGTGTTTGTATCTTGCATGCTTTTACAGCTAGGGAAGTGAAGACGGAAGCTGCAAACTGATTGGCTGCTTGAACCGGAAGAGGCGGTCAAAAAGATGGGTTTCCTCAGTTTCCCATTTCTTCATTTTACATTCGGTTTGACCCAAGATTATGGCCATTTAAAGGGAGCCTTTGAGTGATCTCGAGGAGCCCTTCATTTCAGAGAGCAATTAAAAAACTTTGTCTTTTTTCTATTTATTTTTTTTCTTTTGCAAAGTGTTTTTATTTACTATTCAATCAGGGGTAACTTTATCAAGGAAAAAGTCACTGGTAGTTATCAGTTAAAATGTACACATCCCACCAATATTTTGTTAGTGGACATAATTTTTATCTCATCAAAAAACTTGTTGCACAACAATATGAATACATTTAAGGAAATACACCCAACCACAAAATGTTTTCTTCCATGAATATAATTTAAGTAAACTGAACGGCCTTTTGCTAAAGAAATAAGCGAGTCATTGCATCAAATAACACATGCAAAGATAATAATAACTTGGTTCAAATGTTTGCACACAGTATATAATCATCCTTTCTTATCTCTGTATGCACTTGTGATAGTTTCCCTCAGCCAGCTGAAGCAGCTGAAGCCTATCCACCCTGTGAAAACCTATCCTTGCCTACACCCAGCCGGATCTGATCTGCTGACGTGTCGGCTCTTGCAGCCCAGTGCTCATGCTCCAGCGGCGGAGTCAAGCCAGGCTACAAAACTGCCAGCATGGCAGCAAAACACTTCTACCGACAAGGATTTTTACTGCTTTTATTTAACTTTATTTCAGCGTCAGCCTTGGAGAAAAGGTTTTCCGACTTTAAAAGATGCGCCGATGAGGAGTGCAGCAGTAAGTTTTACCAGCAGCTGGAGGGACTCCAGGATGCGTCTTCCCCTCATCCTGATACCACCGCTAGCCATAAACTGCGCCTTATCTCTTGACCTGTTGCCAGTCGATATTTGTGACCTTGACTGCCCCTGGCAGTAATTTTGTTGCTGTTTAACTCTGTGATGCTCAGTTAAACTGTGCAGTGCGGTGTTAATTTAAGCTAAATTGTGTATTTGTTGGGACCTTGCTGTTTGGTAGCTTCGGCCTGGTTCGCAAAAGCTAATGTTAGCAAATTAGCCCACAGCCGGCTTTGTCAGCTAATGTTAATGCAATGCTTGGTCAAGCATCAGTGGAAGTGCAAGCCGTGTTAGTTGCGTTGTTGTACCGTGTTATTATGAATAATAATTCGATGACAATGTTGCATGCCAGAAATAATTGTCCCACCTAAGCCTTACTATGTTATTAAAGTTTTTAAATGCAACATTAGGAAGAAAAATAATGTAGCATGAATGTCTGTACATTTATACGTCAGTTTTAAATGCCACGTTTAAGCTTTGCAAGAATAATGCTAGCTAAAGACGAGTTTAACCTGAAATTATAATGTTGACTGATACCTGAAAATTTCACATGGCTAAAATTGAGTTTTGTTTTTTTTACAATCTACAAAGAAAGCTAGTCTGGCTAAAAATGGCAGTTACTGTGTGTTGGCAGTTGGTGGGAAAGACACAAATGCACAAAATACTCCTGATTATGTTATCAAAACAACATTTTAGATAAGTACTGTATGTGCAGTATTCCATGTACTTTGTACAACCTGTCCATCATGGAAAAATGCTTAGCCGCTTTATGTGGGAAAAATCCAGATAAACTTAACAATATTAGCTTACAAGTGAAAAATAAACTTGAATATTTCATTCATGAAATGAGAAATGTGTGTGGAAAATAACATTTGCAATAAACAATTTCTTGCTTTTCCAGTGCTGCTTTGTCGGGGAAGAGCTGTTGAAGATTTTTCAGGACCTGATTGTCGGTTCCTTTCGTTCAAGAAATCTGAAACTATATATGTATACTACAAACTGTCTGGAAGGAGGGCTGACTTATGGGCTGGAAGTGTAAGTATAACACACTTAATACTTAGCTATTACTGTGTTTAATATACTCCTGATCATGTTCTCTTGTTAATAGGTTGGAAGCAACTTTGGCTATTTCCCAAAGGATCTTCTTTCATTGAAACATGTTTATACTGAGAAAGAACTTGAAGTTCCAGCAGAGGTAAGGCAAAATTTTAATGACCTACTGAATTAAACGGACAATTTCATTAAAAAAGGATACTTTCAAGCACTTGATAATACCCCTTTTTATAAATTCAATGTAAAGAAATGTCTTCTTTTTTGTCTCATTCTCAGGAAACAGATTTTGTCTGTTTTGACACTGGATTTGATAAGTTTGACTCTTATGACATAGACCTGCTCTTAGGCTTGACAGTAGAGAAGAATAATCTCAACAATGGAACTGCTGACCAAAGCCAAGAGCCAGATAGCAACCAGAGAGAAGAACAGCCGTCAGGAGAAGTGACTCAGAGCGAAAAACAAGATGAACATCATGATTTCTCAGAGGATATTGATAAAGAACCAGATGACCGAAGTGCCTCTTTCTTAGAACTTGATACGTCAACTGAACCACCTGTAATAAAAGATGATGAGTCCAATACCAAAGGTGAAAAAGTTGAGGAGAAGCAAGAGCTAGAATCTGCTGTGGAGCATGAATCAGATTTAAGGGAACCTCACGATGCACAAACTGGATCTGAATTACAAGTGGAAAATGAACCAGTAACAATTTCTGAAGGAGCACAGATCCCTGACTTAAAAACGACGCTGGGAACAACGTTTGATGCAGTCACCACAGATGAGGAAATCACAACAAAAGTTACTCCATATGAAGAGGAAGTCAGTGAAGATGTGGAGAAGCGTCCAGAAGTAGTCAGCGACAATAAAGAGGAAATTCCTCTGCTGTCTTCTTCTGAAGTAAAAGAGGACATTCAAGACACTCTTACAAAGGAGGAAAGTCCTCCAACAGTGCAGGACGAAAACCCAAACATGACAGAAGAGAAAGACATGTGGACATCACTTGGAGATGCTGTATTTTCCGTCGTTACTGGGGGGGAGACGACACCAGGAGACGTTAGCTCAGATGAGGATGAGGACGAGGGGGATCTGGAAGAGGAAACTCATGAAAAAAATCCTCAGGTTTTTGAGAAAACGGAAAAAGAACCGCTTTCATCAGAATCTCAGAAAGACACACTTTTGTTTGACGGGGAAGGTGAGGTGTCTGAGCAAGAGGAACCTGTGGACGAAGCATTTAACCCATCCAACGAGCCTATACACAACCAAACAGAAGAGAGTATGATAACAGTAGATCCGGTATCGCATAACGATCCTGATGGATTGGATTTGGATATTAAAACAAAGGACGAGCCCGCTCAAAACAATGCAGATGTACAGGACGGTGATGCTTTAACGGAGCCGGATTTAGGAAACAAAACTGTAGCTGATGAAGAATTGACTATCACTAAAAGGGCAGAAGATCTGTATCTTTCAACTGAAAAGAGTCAATCTGAGGACTCTGGTCTCACGGATGATAGCATTATAGTAGATGAAAGACTTCCTGATCCCATACATGAGCAGTTTAGGGCAGATTTAGAAAGTAACAACAGCCATGGAGAGTTATCAGAGGAGCAACCAAAAGTTCAGGAGCAGCTGCACATAGAGAGGAGGGATGATGAAAAAGATGCAGACACTGAAGAAAATGACCATGGAGAGAAAGAAGAGTTACTTGAAGATGAAAATGCACTTTCTTTTTCACAGTCAGCTGACACACACGCTGACAAACCTTCACCTGAAGCCTCAGAGTCCACTGACTCTACTCCGGAGCCAGAATACAGCGACAGCATAATGAGACTGGCTCTGCTCAGAGACCACTTCACAGAGGAGAACATGGAGCGGCTCCAAAAGCTTCTGGGTCTAAAAAATCTCTTCAGAGTGGAGTTTATGTTCTCTGATCTGGACACAGAGTTGCAGGCTGCTCGTGTGTCTCATACTGGCACCACCCAGGATATTGAAAGCGCACTTGAGGTTATCCTGGAAACCTCTGAGAACACGATCTTGGATGAGATTGAGAAGATGCTGGATAGCCGGGATGCAAAACCAGACTATGACGTCCACGTGGACACAGGTAGTCTGGATGAGGAAACAGAATTCCTGGACGACTTTCAGGAGCTTGCCTTCAGCCTGCGACAGAAGTACTCAACAGTGAGTGACAGCGCACCTTTGGCAGCAGAAAAGTCATCAGATAATGTGGAAGGTATGTTTGATTTTTACTGTTTTTCATTTGAATATCTCATGTTCTCTGTGATTGGAAGAGTCGGATGCTGTTTTAAGAAAAAATGGATGCAGAATTTGATAGTGTTGCAAAGTAAATGTCATTTGAGGCTGCATTCAGACAAACATCTAGTTTACACACACATCCAGACTGTGTTTCATCAGGCTGAAAGGATCTGGGGTTCACACCTGGCAGCAGGATGTCTCAAATGACCTGTTGTGAAAATCCCTTTCCTGTCAAAAATATCTTTTTTTTTTTTTCTCTCCTCGGCGAAAAGTTAGAGAAAGATAGTCGGGCCTTGTCTCCTCTGGCCTCAGAAACCTGTTGTATTTTATCCAAAACCACGTTTAACAAACTGTGCAGGAGTGAGTTTATTTTTCATTGTTTTTTTAATACTTAAATGGTTGACATGGGGTCTCATCTCCATTAGGCCATATGCTGAAACTAAAATTTGTGTTCATTATTATTTAATTGATAGCCAAAGAAGGAACCATCTTCAAGTATTGTCAGAGCAAGAAAGTTAGTCACTAGGTTGCCTGTAAGCTAGATGTTTGTCAAAGGCTATCCACAAATTAGGTCCAAAATAACCAAAACAGCCAATAGGTTCCTGCATAAGGAGCCTTCTATATTACTAAAGCAATAGAAAACTTATGGTAGATATATCATTACAGCCCCTTGACAAAGCACTAGAACAAACCTTTTGTGTCCAGGTCAAAGAGAATACATCTTCATCCCTCTCTGAGTTGTATTATGTTTGCTTTTTAGATGAGGTTCAGTCTGATGTTAAAGAAGACGTGGCCCACATTGTTGAAGATAAATTTAACAACACCCCTGAACCAAATCAAGATGACAACCTCACAGTAACGGATCTTGAAGAAGAACCAGGTGAAACCGAAGAAGAGCACATAGTTTCAGAGGAGGTGCCCAGCGGATCACACGTCAGTGTGGAGGAGGATGGCGGGCACTTTAATAAAAACAAAGATGAACAACCAAGCTTCAGTCCGTCAGATGAGGAACAGAAGCTCCCTGAAGCTTCCCTGGAAAATCCCTTAGACGTGGGTCTTGGTGCTGAGATTGACCACTCGCTTCCAGGTTGGTCATCTGAACACATTATCTATTAATACTTTAAACATGCCGGCCAATTATATGTGGGGGGAGTGTTATTTTTTCAGCACCACACAGAAAAACTTGTTCAGCTACGTCCTACGTCCTCACCTTATATTTGATGTTTCTGTTTAGAAATTCTTAATATAATTTCAGTTTCTAAATGTTAAAACCAAAGTTAAATATGGTTTGGTTCTGTCTTACTGTTAGATGTTCATTACTGTCAAGATATTCTATCATCCATCAATCCATAAAAATGATCTGACTGAGTTGTAAATTTTGTTCCACAAGGATCCACGGACTCTTTGGAGCCAGTGACTGAAATGCATGAGGAAGAAGTTGGATTATTCACAACTGGAATTGTTTACATTGGATGCACCTTCTCTATAATCCAGAATAAAACTGCAGAGTGGACCACAGAGGTAAGTCTGAGAATTTAAAGCTGAAGTTAATCCATATGTATTTAGGTATCATCTTTTCCCATTGTCTGGTTGTGTAGCCAACCAGAATGTTGCTTCAGAACTTGTTTTAGGTTATGAGGAAGACTTTATTTATTTGCAAGATGATTAGGTCCTCATGCAAACATTAAAGTCATTGTTATGATATGCATATGTAGCACAGGAACTGTAGTTTGGACCAATCAGTGCAGCTACAAGCACGTTTTGCTCAACAATGGTAGTGGTCTTTAAAATGTTTAATTGATGCATTAACCATCTATTTTATAAGAAGTTGAGCATATTTCTTGAAAGACTTTCGCTTGCTTTGATAAGGAGGAATTGTGTTCTTGTTCTGTTGTTTGAGCTTCACTTGTTTTATTAAACGCCACTGGTGGGTTGGCCGTTTTCCCTGTTACTGTCACACACTGGCTTGAAGTTATGATGAGTTGCGAGGAAGAAGTATCTTTTAAATGATGGATAAGTATTGGCCAGTAGGAGTAGTCGTCCCCATAATATAGTAGCAGTCTGTCAGAGCAATCAGTATTTATTGTGTCATTAATAATTGACTAGAAAAAATGTACTACAGACTGGCTTCAATAGCTTGTGTGTGACTGTGGCTGATGCTCTCCTTGAGCTGCCAGTAATTTCAAATTTAGAGTATAAAAAGAAGGTAATTAAGTTGTTAGACCCTTTTTCCCAGTAAGATAAAATACAACTGAAATGCATTCCTTTAAGATAACCGTGCTTCCTAAGAAATTGGATTAAATCCAGTAAACTGACTGGCTAAACTGCATACATATTTCATCATTGTTTATCATCTGACAGCTTGTTTTCTTGTTCGATTTTAAAAGGTGAAAACTTGACTTTACTGGCTTCTGATCTCTCTGCAACAGATTTTATGTTTAAAGTATTGTGCCATTGCTCTGTAAGCATCACCGGCCCACTTGTGGTGCTTACCACTGGAAGTGAAACCTCCAATTTCCCCTGAACGTCCCACGGCCCTCCCCCCTTGTTGTGTTGACTGTCGCGGTGTAGGCTGAAGTTCAACACAGCCGGTGCTGAGCTGGCTACTCGTGCAACACCGGTGGGCCTGTTTTGGGGAGATAACTCTCGTAACACACCGACCTTCGTGTAGTATAATCTATTCTGCAGCTTTACCGTATCTTTAAATATCTTTCTCTAGTGAAATGGTTAGCTACAATTGAATAGCCAGCTAAGCAAACGTCAGGTCTGTTTTGATAGCGGTAGTGAATGACGGCTGATTAGTACCGTATCAGTATCAGCAAGCTCTTGTTTCCGATCCGTCTTAATACCTGTTTCTACACCTTTAAGAAATTCTTTTCAATTTTTTACTGTTTTACTTTTGGACGTTGGACTTTAACGCTGTCGCCTAGCACACCTGAGCTCCGCTGTGCAGATTATATTGACTAAGCTAACCTGTTAGCAAGGTAGCTGATATCTGTCAAATAGCATTTGGGTAGCCTAAACACGATCATGGAGAGTGACACAGTATCCCAGCCACCTCTGATTGAACCAGAACACATGCCAGTGTTTTATGCAGAGGGACTACAACATGTGAGTAAACATGAATAAACAAAAAGGTCGTATGCTGACTATTTGTGGCCAGTATTAATGATGCGGTCATGGCCTGCTGACGTGTTAATGAGCGTAGCCCACTGAGGTAAGAGGTCTGTTGCTCCTGAAATTACACACTAAACTTGTTAGTTAAGTAGCTCCAAAACCTGTTATTGCCTCAGAGGTGGTATTACAAGACCTTACAGTTAAATGTTTTCATAATTTGTTTTGAGTATGTTAAGAATTTTCCAATTGTGCAATAATATTATCAAAATTACTTTTGAAACACAGCTGGGTTAACAGGCTGAGGAGAGGAAGTTGCTCTTTGCAGGAAACCTGTTGCATTAGATTAATGTAATACCTGGATTGCATTAGTGCACATAGTGAGTGTTTTTGGTCTTATCACCACACAAGGTTCAGGTTGAGGCAATATGCAAAAATCAATGTAGTATTCTGGGACATGAGTGAAAACCATAGAAGCCAGTTTAATTGCAAATCTTGGCAAATTTAGGGGTCTGAATGTAGAAACTACATGCAAATTGTGCACAGTGGTTTCTTGCTGTATAAAAATACTCCAACAGCTTTTTAACAGCACTTTTAATATGCTCAGGGTATGTTGTTAAAAGTGTACTTTGGATGTCGTTATTGGTATTAAAAATGTGATTCACTTGATTTAAGTTGTGCTGAAAGTTGTTCAGATTATTTCTTAAATCACATTAGTTTTATATAAGCTTACTTGTTTTTTTTTTATTCACATCCTGCTGTATTCTTTTTATTGCATAAATGAACAGCCCTGAAGTACAGTTGATGGGTTTATTTTTAGTGTATGTTAATGCTCCTGATAGTGTGATTAGGGTGAAAAACGGTTTCTAGTGAATTCTCCCTTTGTTGATTAGATTTTGACTATTGAATGCATGTTATCTTAAAATAGGGATAAATGTAAATGATTATGTAAGTTAGCCCTAAGTGGAACCACTGCTTTGTTTATTTTTTTGTCCTCTGTTCTTTTTCATTTTCCTGTTACAGTATGGGGGTTTAAAACATAATAACAAGGGTGTTTGTTCAGACCCTCATTTGGCAAACACATCATGTTGTGCTGTTTATTCCACACAAATGATTTCTATCTTAATTTCATTATTCAGTGTGAAAACTGTTTTTGTATTTCAGATCATTTCATTACTACCAAACGAGTGGAAGCCAGGGGATACTTTGTATGGCTGTCCTTGGCAGGCTGTTTTCATCACTGCTTTGGTTGGAGTGTTGACCTTCACCCTCTTCTTCTGGAAGACTGTATTGGCAGTAAGTGCTGTAATATAGCGGCCACATTGTTTGCTCAAATTATGTGATTCAACAACAACAAAAATATGGTTGTAGAATTAGTCCGAAATTGAAATTAGATTGTGCTTTATTATATTATTTGCAATGAAACTAGTATACATGGTGATTGTTGGTAATTCATTTTGACATATAGTTATTTTGTTTTGCTTTTCTTTTTAAGGTAAAAAAGAAAGAATACCTTGGTAAGTTTACACTTTTTCACATGTTATTCCAAAATGTAAATGTGCAAAACCTTGCTGATTGTGTACTTTGTGCTTTTTGGGTAAAAGTGGATGAAAAAAAGCTCGCAGAGCAAATCCAGGCCCTCAAGAAGGAGAAGAATGATGCTCATGCCAAAATATCTGAACTCCAGAGACAAGTGAGCTGCAAGATAAATTGGATCAAATATCAGGGTAACATTAAAATATGTATAAATAAACATTTATATCCTTCTTCTGTGTTTTTTTTTAGACTGAAGAACTGAAAGAAAAGCAAAAACAGTCAAAGGAGTCTGTTAGTTCTACTGTGAAAAAGATACAAAACTTGGAGGTAAGCGCTTAAAGGAAAATTAAGTTTTTATGTTTTTGATTGGCCGTTTTTAGGCGTTAGGGGGAAAAGATTTCACCCAAGGTTTAAAGCTGCTGTTGGATTTTTTTTTTTATAAACTGGTAAATTAGCTATATCTGCGAGTAACTTACTAATATGTGCTACTCTGATAGCTATTAACTCTTTCCCCGCCAGAGAATTCTGGATAAGTTGCCAGCCAGCGCCAGCCTTTTTGATCAAATCCACTAATCTTTGAAGGGCCACTGATAATGTTGTGTTTGGAGTTTCTAAAC
>JAVQJG010200567.1:0-13254 GCA_036024015.1 Craterocephalus amniculus | reverse complement strand
ATCTTTTTTTTTTTTTTTTTTTTTCCAGGTCAGTCATATTGGCAAAAAGCATCACATCAGTAATGAGGAAGACAACAACAAGGAAACCTTAATTTTATTTAATCTTATCAACAGTTAATAGGAATAAATGATAATGGTACAACAACCCAGTCTGTCCCTTAGCCTTTTAAAATCTGAAGTCCCCTCAAAAGTATTCAATTAGGTATTTTCAAAAAGATTCTTAATTAATGAAACGATATTCAAGCAGAGTTTTAAAAACTAGGCTAAAGGATTTAAAAGTAGTTTTTATATAAAGCTGATCCGCTCCTTTGTTATTGTGCTTTTCAACTAAAAACTGTTCCTGATTCATCCAACAAAAGAGTGGAACCTGGCTTTATCTAACTTTATCTGAAATTTATATAACAATCAAATAATAATTAACCACATTGCTGTTTCCACAAAACTGTATCATGTAGTGAGGTCTGGGGTAACAGTTATGAAAATAAACTATAATCACTATTAATACAACAAAAGAGGGTGGCCCATATTATACATAAAGTCTGTAATGTACAAACTGAAAGGATTTATCACAATGTAAAATATGGGAGATGTGGGGGAGGGGTATCATTTATGGGCAACAAAAATTTACAATGCAAGGTGTATCACAAGCTGATGATTGCAAATACTAATATATATGTATTTTTACAGTGCTATCAGTAATATTATTAGTGATGTAGTTCCTACTACTGCTACTACTACCACTACTTCATAAATCCATTATAGCATCATGTGTTGTTTAGGATGAAATTGATTTGTATTATGTAGACAAAGACTTATAGTATACTCCACTTTCATAAGTAAGTATTGTAAAATTTGATTACAGAAACACATATGTATACCTGCATATCATCATGACTACATGGTTATTGCTATAATTATTACTGTAGATATTGTTATTGGTTTTAACTGGGATTATTGTTTAAAACTATTGTTATTATCATTGTTTCATTATAAGATGATGTAATGCTTGGTGGTTCTTATTAATAATGAATGTGACAATGGTATAATGACTATCTAATTTGTAATGTACAGGGGTGGGACTGAATAAGCTCACACTTCCTCCCATTCCATTTGAAAGGTTTAATTTTTTCCTTATGTTTTTATACTTTTGACGTTATGTTCAAAGAAACTTCTTTACACGTCACACGTTTTGATCGTTCAATCAAAATGTGTGACGTGTCTATAGCTTCATCTGTCATATGAATTCTTATCATATGAACTCTGTTTAAATGGTGTGCCACTATGCAGACAGATGTCTTGTTTTACAGATTTTCTTCTGTTTTGTATGTAAAACGTAATAACTTTTATGTGCATAGATAGGGACACATGCACCAAGCAAGCCATTATTTTAATAATTCAGCTTTCCATAATTACTTCTGACATAGTTTCAGGCAGTTTCAGATATGTAGGCCAACTTAACTCACTCAGCTTCCTCAGTCAGCTACAGAAGATTTAAAGCATTATAGGTGTATGCGTTTTCACACATACACCTATAAGCTCTGAAACTTCCAAACATCTGCAACCTTCACTGTACACTTCAGACTTCTTGGCCAGCTTCTTCACAAAAAGGATGGACTATTTTCTAAGCCCATATGTGAAAATAGCAGGTAAACCTCCACAGTATTCATAGATGATGCTTCACACTCATTTTTGCGTGTTGCATTGGACTTGCATGTCAGTGTTGGAAGAGCATGCAAATATGTGCTACTGATGTCAACACAACATTCATCATTATGGATAAGTGGGGCCCTCATCTGCCATCCTCCACATGCTGTAAACAAAACACTGATTTCCACAAAGTACTCTGCAGCATATTCTGGCGAGCTCCTGCGGTTCTATGCAGATGCAGCATCAGAGGACTTCACGTTGCTGAGATGCAGCTCCTGTTCATGTGAAAAATTCCACACTTTTAAATTCTCCTGGGCTGTCGTGTGAAAGGCGCCTCTCACTGAAGATTTGGGTAATGGGTCCTTCAATTTACCACCATGTTTCAGAGAAAAGTATAAAAGAATCTAACAGGATGAACAAAAATGATATCATCACTTGCAGTTCAACAGACGCTCAGCTGCAGAAATGATGACTGCCCCCCAGCTGGACGGACCTTTAATGCATCTTATATAATTCTGGAAATTTGAAAGAAAATAAGCCTCAATGCAATCTCAATTAGCACGGAAAATACAGGAGTATCCTACAGAAAAGGGAATTCATTCAATGTGCAGAATTTAATGAGAAGCTTGATTATTTTTCTCCATTTTCACTGCAGGTCCTGGATAAATATGAGGACAGGAGAGCGAGCAGTCTTTGGCATTTAAAACCATGTATATGACTTGTGAGCATGAAACCATTTATCAATGACTGAGTGGGAAGTCCTGGCAGCATAAAAGTCATTATGCTGATTTTTCAAAGCCCCGACACAAGACCATTTTCTGAGAAATGCAAGTTTCTCATTGCAGCAACAGGGTGATTCTCAAAGAGTTATTAGCTGCAACCTGGCCTGTCTCTATATGGTGGACATTCTCTCCATAAAGCACTTGATGAAAATGGAAAAATGAAGAAGTGTCAGGCCTAAATGACTATCTACAACTGTCCAGAGAAAAACCTGCTCCCGACACCCACACCACCCGACATTCTCAAAGAAAAAACCTATTCCCCCATACTGGGTGTGACACCATAAATCTTTTCTAGGTGCACTTATGTACATATTTACATTTATACATAAAAAAAGATAACAACTACTGCTTAAAACTTAGGGAATCAACTTCCAGCAAATTGGCCACAACAATGGAAGATGAACAGGATCTGCAAGTAAAGCAGTTAAACCTGGACCTTCAGTTGATCAACACTGTACAGTTGACTGAAGCCTCATCTGAAACAGTCTCTATGGAAAGGAAGTCATTCTTAAGAAAGGAGACCTGGAAAAAAAAAGGCTGATGTGTGCCGAATGACCCCAAAACTACACTGGAAATCAGTGACAACAGATGTGATGGAGGACGAATCCCTGAAGAGCCCAGACATCAACATTGCTGACATAGAACAGAACAAAAGGCAGCTGAAATCTATGAGAGGTTTGGAAAGTAATTTAGGATGGTTGAATAACTAATCCTGAGGTCTCCTTACCAGAATAAAGGTGTTTCTACCAAAAATTCACGTTCATATTTATTTGAATTGTACAAACTCTTTTTACCTCATATATTATATTTGTATTCATATTTTCCCCTATTTTCTGCTTTCCTGAAAATAGCTTTCACAACTTTATATCTAATCTATCACCATAAATTCAGCAATGCTGGGTTAGGATTCATGTAGAAGTAACTTACTGTTTTAATATATTTCATAGAACCATTTAACTGGTTTCTCCTAATTCAATGAGTAACTGAACATGTTTTTTACCATTTGAACTAATGTGTTGTGGATCATTACATGAAAGCTCAGAGGAGTGATGAAGAGCCATCATCACCGCCATCTGATGTAATTAAATTATATCACTGTTATCAAGTGTGTGTTTGTCTGCTGTACCTGTGTGGTCACTTAGAGATTCACACTCTGTTGCTTACCCTGCAGATAACGATGGTGCTCATCACTGATAACATTCACACGCAGTCTGTTTACTGACTGTGTGTGCGCGTGTGTGTGTGTGTCTGAATGATGGGAAGAAGTGTGGTGCTTTGCAGCCTTTTATTCCCACTGACAAAGTCTGCTCTAATGGAACATGTTTTACTGGAAACTCAAACAGCTACTGGCAGTTTAGCATACACACACGCAAACACACACAGTAGCTGTGTTTTTCCAGGAAAGACAGATCACGTATTGAGGAGCTGCTCTGCTGCAGCTAAATGAAACCAGATCGTTTGCTTTTCTAGCAGCCGAATGTAAAAATAGGGAATGCTCTGAGCTGAAGTTCAGTGCTGTTCAGTCAACCCACTTCTTCCTGCCTCCTGGAAAACAAATCCCAAGAATAGACCAAAGCAAACAATAAGTAAGCTAAAAGCTCAGCTGAACAGATGTGGAGCATCTCCTGCAGATCTTTACAATAGAAAAACCATACATCATGTTTGGTGGTAATGATCACAATGTTTTCACAACTCGAAGAACCACAAAGAATGAAAATGCACAACTAAACAACCATTAAACACTTTACGGACGGAGCAGAACCTCTGTGACAGAGAAGACATTGGGCCTGATTCACTAGCGGTTCAATTACTTCCAAACAAATCTGTTCTTAAATCCTATTTGCAAACTATTTCCAAAAAATGTGACATTCAACAATTTCCTTTGTATCTACAAATGTTAAGGAGGAGTTTACAAACATTTGAGTGCCGACATCTTTGAATAAAATCAATGTTTGTGATGTTTTCTGCTTTTAATTTCATTAAAATATAATAACACAGTTGCTGCAATGTTTTGGCAGATTTTTTAATAACTTTTGATAAATTAGATTTTGTTATTTTGCGCAGGACTTGCGAGATCAAATCCTCCTGTTATAATTTCCCTCAGGGGAAGATTTAGCTGTTTTTCATCCATTTAATTTATTCAAGAACAAGTGGCAGTTGAGACAGATTGCTAACAGAATTGGTTCAATAGACAGCGCAAAGTCCAGATCCCTTCCTCTAACAGCAGAATCACTCCATCAACATCCAAGTTACCTTTAAAGAGGATCAATGCAAGTCTGGGTATGTTTACCATGCAGTGCGCACCCCAAAGCTGTAGGGGGAGCTCCAGAGCGATAAACTAGGCGACAGACGAAGAAGAATGCTGTAAACAGAGGCTAGTTACGGTTGTCTTGAACAGGCTACGGCTAGTTAGCATGGCTTCAAAGGCGTCTAGTAAAAGTAATTATCAAAGCAGTATAAAAGTAAAAACCGAATCGCAGAGTAAACATGCATATTTGTCCAAACGAATTTACGACCGGCCTTATAGCGGTAATCTCGTGTATCAGTGAGACTTCCAAACCAAAATAAGCGCGAGTGTCAATGGGCTAAACTGCAAGCGCCATTTCTGGTAGGGGGAGACCTGAGACAGGACGAAATGTCTGCTTTTTAATCAGAACAGGTCAGTCAAGCAAAATAATTACTTCAAAGCTGCTTTATGACTATGATATTGTTACATAGAGACTTGCATAGAGCCTCTTTAACTCCCAGATCCACCTTCAGAATATAGTATCTAATATGAAAATCTACAACAACAGTATCTTTTTATTGAGAAATCAAGTTCTGTTGTAGCCGGCGGTTAAAAATGGATTTTGTTTTTGTTTACTTTACCATTAATCCTTACATCTCTGCTGGAGCACTTATATTGTCAACAGTGTCAGGAATGGTGGTGTGTAACACTGTTGGGTGAATTAATACATGTAGAATATCCGTTAAGTGATCTACATAAGTTTATATCCTTACCATGCAGGAGGTTTAAAAATGTGTTTTTTTTAGAGAATCTATGTGGTAAATCTATAATGATAAGAAAACATAAAAATGCACATAATAGACGTTGATGTGTCACCAATTGAGTCAGGAACATTTTAAGGTTAGAAAGTTGTATACTGCATATTTAAGGGTTAAAAACTTCTCAACTTTATTCTGAAAAGACCGATGGCAATCATCATAGCTGTGGTGGAAGGAATGTATTTCAGTTCTAATTGTGATATTTTTCTTGCTACAACAAAAAAATGTATTTCATCAACTGACCAGGAAATAAAGAACAGAGTTTTTGTAGAGTGGACCTGATTAATTAGTTTAGTGTAATCTAGAAGCAAAAATAAACCATTTATCTTATCTTGGTTTTAAACAGATGATCCAAGTTTAAAAACACTGTGAGGAATGATCTGTCCAGCATTCCCCTCAAACCTCGCTCTCACAAATGTGTTTGTTGATGTGTGAGTCAGCTGAAAGCTCCTGGATTCCTATGAGTCACCCTTATACAACTCTGCCTTACACATTCTTCTCCCTCTAGAATCTGGTCATCTTGAAATATCTTAACTTTTGCAGAGAAATTCAGGGGCTGCTGAACTTTTTTTGTGAATTATTCTTTCACTGTTAATTAAAAATGCAATGGTGAGGAATGCAAAAGGTGAAACATGGGATTGTGGAAGTGCAGCATTCGTCTGTTGTGGACACATAACAGACATGGTGGCTGGAAATCTGACCGCCCCCCCTTTTCATTGGAAGCTAACATAAAACATTCTTCAACTTCTATGGGTGGCTTCATTTCCTCGAAAGGACCAGTCCAGTTTATTTGGAAAGGTGTGAATGTGCCAATGACTTCTAATGCAGATCAAAAACATGAACTCTGTTTTTCTGTGGAACATCCCTCCCTTGTATCTATGTGCAGAGATTCTGATACTATTTTTTTTTTAAATCAGAATAGAGGACACATATCTCTTTTTACAGAATATCTTTGTTCACATAAAAAAATATATTTGAGAATTGACTGCAAGCAGTTTTCTTTTCTTTTTCAGTTTCAATAAATGTATATATTAGGAATGCACCGATACGATAACTTTGGCTGACAGTGATACTAATATTTTTGCAATGGCTGATAACCGATATTTATTGGTATAGTTTTGTTTATTTTTTATTATTTTTTAGAGTTTAAGATGATCAACTCTGTTCAAAATTAAGATTAACGGTATGGGAGGAGATGTTTTCCAGAGGAATTATTTTACCATATTGCTTAAAATCCCCTTCATATCCAGATTGCAGCCAATTAATTAAATGCTCAAACATAAAATAAAAACATTAAGTCACCTGTTGACTGGATAGGGCTAAAAAACACTGTCCAATAATTTTAACCAGCCAGTTCTAAATGATTGGATGGATATTTGTCTATCAAACTCAACCACTGTTTGTCCCTTTTCCTCTGTGTTCCTCAAAGTCAGAAGGAGGTTTGGACTTTTGAATTGTATATTTTCAAAATGCAGCTTGCTTCAACTATTTTTATAGGATCTCCTAACCTACCTTAGCCGCATTGACATCCCACCATAGTTTGTGACCTCTTAATAATGGTTTTTCAGATGATATATCAGACTGATGATAGGGTATATATATGAGATAAAAACTATATAAATATACTGACATTAAAGTATTTCAAAGTGTGTAAAGCAGTCCACATATAGAGAGGAGTTGATATATTAAACCCTAATTAAATCCAGCTTCAGCCAGTGTTTAATGACTTCCCAGTAGGTAGGATTAATGATCAGCAGAACTGCTGAAGGTTTTTATAAAGTGTGTCAAAAACAAGCACTTCTCCGTCCATTATTTGCATGCAGAGGAGAGTCAGTGTGTGGAAACTGGAAATGATGATGCTGTCCACAATTGTCCATTTCCAAACTTTCCACTTTATCAAATCGGGCAGAAAACATCTCAGAGTCAGCCAGAGGAGTCAGAGGGAGAGGATGAAGAGGAGGAGGAAGAGGCCAGTGTGCAAAACGGAGAGATGAGCCGTAATTTGGTTTGTCTCCTACGGTAAACTTTCATCATTTTTGTGCTCAGAGCAGCTCGCTCTCAGATCTGACAGATAAATGAGTTATCATTGGAGATAGTGTTGATGTTTTGAAGCCTTCTGAAGTCTGAAGGTTTATTCTGACTCTGCTATTGATAATTCACAGGAAAAGCAGAAAAACCGAATTGTATGAAACAAAATGCACACAAGGTTGTATATATAATACAAGGTTGTTCATCTTTAAATGCCTCCTCCTCATGCTGTCCTCTCAATATAATCTCAAATTTGATGTTTGAGGAGTGGATTCTACAAATATGCTCCTTTCCTGTTTAGAATTTTAAATCCCCTTACCACTGTCCAATTTTCCTTTAAATTATGCAAAATCACTAAGCTTCTATAAATTTTCTGAATTTTTTCTATAATTTAAAAGGGTCTTTACTTTTCATTAAATACAAGGGGAGTCTGCTGCTCTAATGACCCATTTAATGGCTCCATAAAACCCGGAACATTCTCATAAACCTTAGAGAGGCAAAGAGATCTGAGCTCTTTTGTGGGAGCATAAAACGTAAGGAAGTGCAAAAATAGACAAGTAGAGGTTATGCGGAGCGTAGAGATCAATCCTAAAATATCCAAGCAGCCAATGCGGTGACGCAAATAGTGCAGGGATGTGATCTGTGCTTTTGGATGGGTCTACTGTAAATCCTGCTGTGTTCAATGCATCAGCTGTAACTTCCTTAAGACTCTTTAGGAATGCAGTTAATAAGTTCACTGATCTGAGCTTCCTGTAATAAAGCCTTTAAGCAGTATTCTGAGATCAACAGGTTTCATTGTGGTTTTTCAGATGGAGACCATTTGTTTTTGCTAAATTATTTTACAACAAAGATAGCAGCAATTTACGAAACCCTCCCAACAATTCATGATTGATTAGAGCCCAACTCACTGTGTTCTATTAAACAGTCACACAGGGAGTGTTATGCAGTTTATTGGGTAAAAGAGTTCAAATCAGGAGGCTGGATGAGTTTGGTGAACCAATTACATATGCAGCTAGAAGTGCACAAATTTCGCAATTTACCACCATACTGTCTATAACTGGAGATTTTCTGGCCACAGCAACAATAATGTTACCCTGTTAATGTGGGACGTCAGTTTTTTCCCGGCTATACGTAATTGTTTAAAGTCATTCTCTTTCAGCTGAATCTAAGAGGAACCTCATCACATCTTCATCCCTGACAGACAGCACAGATAAAGCTACAATGTGCTTATATTTCTACAGGACAGCCGGAACATTCTGATTCTCCACATCCAAACAGAGACGGCTTTGAAGAGGGACAATACAGCCGGGGAACATGCTCGAGGATTTAACAGCTTATGTCCAGAAATCCAAATGAAGGTAGCTCAGCACCACAGAGGTTTGAGAAGCAGCCGCTGTGCAGAGCATGTGGTGATGTGTTCAGGGACGCCCAAGAAACTTGTGCTTCAAGCACCATGAATAATTTCTGCAGCCACTTCTGTGTGTGTCCTGCCATAATGCACTCAGTTAAATGAGCATTTTTGGTTTCTTAGGGACAGCTAACACCTCCTCACACCCAAGCTGATTGATTCTGTGAAATGAAGCAGGCCCCCACTGCTGGAAGCACACTTGGCTTAATGCTCTGTGCAGCTCGGCACTGTTACAGTTTGAGGCATCTCTTAATGACTGCAGAATAAAGACTTCACAGCAACTGCAGCTGCTCCCGACTGTGCAGGTTAATAGGAGGATATCAGCTGCAACATGACTTGATTCGGTTTGTGTGCATCCGAAAGGTTGGATGCATGTTCACTAAGCAGCTTCTTACTGTAAATCTTACACTCAATACAACATCAGCATGAAAAAAGAAGATATGATTTCACTCTTTCCCACGGCTTTTCTGCTTGGTGATGCATTCCATCATTGCTTCATATGACTTCCCACGTATACATTACAGAATCACTTGTGATTGCGGCAACAGCACCAGAAACTTTGATCATACAATATTGAGGCACAAATAATTTATGCATCTGAATATGTGCTTGTTGATTTGTTTTTTCTAAAAAATATATATAGCAACATTTAAACTTTTAATCACTGAAGTTCCAGTGTGAAACATCTGCATTGACCTTCTGACTTTAATGTACACCAGTTTAGCAGTTTTTGTGCAAAATGTATGAATATAAACAGTACAAACAGACACAATAGATCTGATTACTCAAGAGCAATTTGCAAAAACATTATGCATTATAATTTATTCAATATTAACAGCTCTTGGGTAAACATAATTGTTTTTATTGAAAAAACAGCGTGAGTGAGCAAAGCAGGGAAGAAGAAGGAGAAAAGGAAGATTAAGTTACCAAATAGAAACATGAGATGACAGTTGTTTGAAATCCACTCTCTGACCACTTTATTATTGCCATATGTTCGATTCTTGTTGACACAAATATCTTAAGCCAATCACAACGCAACAACTCAATGCATCTAATCATGTAGACATAGTAAAGAAGACTTGCTGTAGTTCGATCTGAGCAAGAAAATGAGGAAGAAAGGACATATCAGTGACTTTGAACATGGCATGGTTGTATGTGTGAGCATTTCAGAAATTGATGATCCTCTGGGATTTTCACAGACAGCCATCTGTTGGGTTTACAGAAAAAGAGAAAATCACGATATACTGTACTATATAAAACATGATATAGCCCTTTTTTGTGAAGTAACCAAAGCAAAAGTAATTGACAGCCCCACATCCAACCTTGAAGCAGATGGGCTGCAGCAGCAGAAGACCATACCAGGCACCACTCCTGTCAGCTTAGAACAGGAAACACAGATCACACAGACTCAGCAGAACTGGAAAAACTGGTCTGATGATTACTTCCAGCAGGATAACGCACCAGATCATCTCCAACATGACAATGAGGCCACTGGACTCCAATGGCTTCCCACCACCACATCTCAGCCCAATATTCCACCTTTGGGATGTGGTGGAACGGGAGATTCTCATCATGGATGGATGTGCAGCAACTATGCGACACTTATGTGTCAATATAGACAAAAATCTCTAATGAAAGTGTCCAACACCTTGTTGAATCTATTCAACTCCCAGATCCACCTGCTGAATGAGGTCATTAATAATTGAAAATAAACAATTTTATCTGTTCTAATTATTAGTTATAATAAAAAATGCGGGTTATTCCCTGGTTACATGATTTATAAGACTGCTTTCATATAATTAAAATCAAACCGTGTTATTATTTAGAAACAAGCTATCACTTTACAGTATGGAAAAACAGGTTTTATTGCATATTTTATCAATGTAATTTGTGTCTATTAATTTTTTTAGCATTATATTTATCTTTCTCTGTCTCAGTCTTGTGTCTCTGCACACAGCTTTGTCAGTCTTGCCTTTTATGGGCAATTTCAGGCATCTATCAATGCAAATTAGGATGAGCTGGCACCACCATTTGACCTATGAATAGATTGGCATTCACCACTCTAAGAGGGAATTTACAAACAATTTTGTGCTTGGCAAAGACATTCTTGAATCTAAAGGATATTTTTTTAAACAAATGTTTAAAGTGTAACTTAAGGACGAATGGAATAAAATTGATTAGAGGGAATTGATCAATAAGACCCATTCCTTTCATGAGTTCACCTTAATGTGAGAAGGAAGGGTTAGTAATGTCTCAAAGGATGTAACATTTAACTAAAAATGATTTTTATTTTTAATATATCTGATGTTTTTGAAAAAATAAAACTGTACTAAAACAAGTAAAAATGTAGAACGCATAGCTTAGGAACTCAAGAGGATGTTTTAGTGTTAAACTGTAGAAAAAAAGCTGTATGAATTAAAGATAAGTACAGAAAGCATATTTCCTCCCACCAAGGACAAATGACTGAAACCAGGAGTTCTGCCCAACATTTAAAACCTTCTTTGTTCAAAAAAGCCTCGTACAGCAGCACATTTAAATCTCAGCCTTGAAAAGCAGCCAAGACTGAGTGTTTACACAAGCTAGCTACATGAGCGCCTCTTCTTCAGTGCAAGCCTTTCCTTAAAGTCAGTCTCGCTGTTTAACCCTCTCAGCCTGAGGCATCACCTCTGAGGCCCCACCTCCCCCCACTCCATCTCTCCGTCTCCCTTCTGCTTTTAATGCATCGCCTGGCAACCTTACAGCAGCGGAGCAGCAGCAGGAGAGCTTCGTTTGAAAGGCAGCAGATATATATAGAGAGAAAGGCAGCGAGCATCCAGGGCAGAGGCACGGGCCAATTAGAGAGCTGCCCTGGGTTGTCCTGTTATCTTTCTCACACACAGCCTCAACAGGATGTGCACACAAAGGCCTGCCCTGGGGTGGACACACATACACACACACATACATATACACTTATATATATGTGTAAATGTGTGTGTATATATATATATATATATATATGAACAGTTTGCATATGTTATGTTTTATTGAAGCACATTGCGCTAAAGTGTCCATTTCAGCTATACGTATATTTATATATTTACGCACCACGAGACGTGATCTGTCAAGGTCAGAAGCCGGACTGGCGAAAGGAGGTGGGCGTAAAGGAGAAAGAGGACGCGGAAACTGGGGAAAAGTGGGAGAAGATGAATAAAGGTTGGATGTGACGGAGGGGAAAAAAGAGAGAACAAGCGAGGAGGTGAAGTACAAACGGTGGCTGCAGCAGAAGGCCGGTCACCCTCTGTGTTTAACAAATGCCTGTCATACACCAGCGGCAGCAGTGTTGCTGTCAGGTTCGCTGTTTAAAAGTCACCTCCTGACACCGAGAGCCTTGTCTCCGTGAGCTCCGGGACACACCGAGGGGTTTTTCACACCTGCTGGCGGGCTCGCATAAAAAATGCATGGGCTGCTGCCCTTTTAGTGCTCTGTTTCACACATGCAAACCACGCCTGATGAACAGGAAGTCGGCCTGCTTGCTGATCGGACTGTCTAATGTTACAGATGGCAGCAGCATTAAAATTCTAGATGCAGAAATACACTGAGTAACATTTCCAATAGAAACAAAGATGGAAAAAACAACAATACGTAGTAGTGTTCTGAAAAATTGTACACTTAGCATAAAGGCTCAGCAGGACTTTGAAAAACCATTTTCACTCAACACAGTCCATTGATGCATCCATGAGACCCAGAACTGAATTACACAAAGGGGAAGACATATACTGTGTATCAACCCTGTGCAGAAGCAGCATTGACTTCTCTTGACACCAGCTCATCTCAGATGGACAGAAAGACAGTGGACACATGTTTGTGGTCATGAGTCCACTTTTCAGCTGCTTCTAGGAAGAACTAATATCCACTTCTACATACAACAGATGACAAAGAACATCCAGGCTGTTGTCAGAGAAAACTGCAAAAGCCAGCATCTGTGATGGCCTGGGGGAGAATCGGTGTCCGTGGCACTGATGACTTCATATGTGTGAAGGTGCCGCTGATGCGGAGGTGGATGCTGGAATTTTGGAGAGGCATATGCTACCGTCAAGGTGACATCTTTTCCCGTGGGGTCTGTGGTTATTTCAGCAGGACAATGTCAGATCTCATTAAACACAAAGAGGGTGGATTCTATGGTGTAAGATAGCTGTCAATTAGAATTTGTGTGCACAAATTACAACCGTGCATAATCAAATAAAGTTGTGCATAAACAAAAAATTGTAAATTCACATCTTTGTAAAATCACACATAAAATGTTCATTGTGTATTTTTTCTGAGAGAATACAATTTAAAAAATTACAATTCAAAAATTACAAATAC
>JAVQJG010200535.1:0-16469 GCA_036024015.1 Craterocephalus amniculus | reverse complement strand
GTGTGTGTGTGTGTGTGTGTGTGTGTGTGTGTGTGTGTGTGTGTGTGTGTGTGGATGGAGGGGGATCTCAAAGCTTCCTGCTAAAAATTGTGAAAGCATAACTGAATAAAGACTTTTTAAAATAAATGTAATGGTTTGTTGATGTGTGACAGTGTAGAAAGCAAAAACCTAGATGGAAATACCAAATGCGGCAAATTTTTAGCATTGGCATTACGCTCTCACTCTCCCAATGGGGTCAACTTCTGTAACTTCCGGATTCCAATCAGCCAGTAAGAGCGTTCCCCTTGGGACTCCGGAAGTTAACCCCATTGGCAGAGAAAGGCAGTCACGCCAAAGCTAAAAATTAGCCACTTTTGCTAACTACTGGACTTGTATATATGCAAACAATGAGTCATTAATTTACATGGACTTACCCCTTTATACTGTGTAGAAACCAATTTAGATTAAAATAATATCAGGTATAGCTCCTTGTAACATATGAAAAAGTTCTATTTCTGTCTATACCTTCATCCCCTGTTGCTGTTTTACGCAACAACTGCTCATTTAAATTCACTGATAGGGAATGTTGTGAATAAACTGTAACTTTATTTTTACTTTTAACCTATATTAAAGCATATGAAGCTTCCCCTACCATCCTCACGGGTTCCTCCCATCACTTTCATAGCATGTCTAGGGATAAGACATATTAACAGGAAAGTGGATCTGTGAGTGACTGAAAGCCTTCACTCTAAACAACTAATGAAGGTATTCATTTTCCATATGTTGTGCGTAAAAAGGCTCAAAAGGCTTTTGTTTGTAATGTGTAAAACAGGGACAAACAGCGAGTAAATAAAAAAATAAGTGACTGAATTGTCCATTTAAACGACTTTTGAGTGGGCCACTTTCATACACTTGAAATAGAGGTTAACTTAGTCTGCCAACCACTATGAGCGCCAAATGCGGGCTCTTAATTGTGACGCAACCACTGTTTTATGGCAATTTTGCCAAATGAAGTGACACTGTTCTTACATAGAGACTTTTTTCATACCCAGTAGTTTGAAGAAAAAAATCATGTCTTGTTTTATATCAGATGATGTCACGTAAGAAATCACACCTGGTTACAAATATGACCAGGAAAAACTAGACAAAAAAAAGCTAAGCCTTACAATAGATTTGGAAATAAATAAGAAGATCTTGGTGATCAAAACCAATTAAGCAACTGCAAATCACTGATAGAAATTTAAAACCTTGAGCAGAATTTGAAATGATAGAGTTGGAAATTATTTGGAAGGCAGGTTTACAGAGGAGCCAGGAATGACCGTGAAAAACAGAAGGCTTAGTGACTGAAATTAAAGAGATTAAATCTGATGGTCATAGCCTTTTTTCTGACAACTCTTATGATTTTACATGCCATATCTTTGATTCTCCTTTGAGGTTTTTTCTTAAATAAATCAGCAGCATGTGAGAATAACACTGTTCATCACAATGAAATTTAAAAAAAACACTTTTAACCAAAGTATTCACAGGATGTATGAGATAACAAGGCCACTAGGTCACACATCCTCATCATTATTAATGAGAAAGTGATAATTTTAGTTTGGCAGCTCACACTAGTTTCATGTTGGCACCCACATCCAGCTTTACCCAGGGTGCCCAGCAGAAGGTCAAACCTTGCAAAGAGGCCAGGTCTGAAATATGCCTGTGATCAGCTTAATGACCCACAGCACAATTAACACGCTGCTGCTCAGCAGGTCAGCATGTAGATACGGAGGTGTTTATTGGATGCTGGCTTTGGTTCCCCGGCAGACCCCATTGCGCCCCAGCTGATCATCTTCCAAACTGGAGCTGGAGGCACTCCAGTCTGACACATGCACAGTGCAGTGGAGAGCAGCAGCCACAGAAGAGGCAGGTTGACACACATAGCAGCACAAAGAGACCAATGGAGCACCGCATGCAGTATATTTTATTTTCATATTGCAAACAGTAAGTTTTGTTTCACCTTTGTCCATTACTTTAGATGTTTTATGTGACTCAAGTCTTGTAATGAATATAGCCCGGAAAAATTCAAAACGTGTGAAAAGCTCCAGGAGCTTAGAAATAATGGTTTTAACAATAGATGTTTTTGGGGTCACAGCAATGCAGGACCCGGGCTGACTGGTCAACATTAAAGTGACTGGAGATTAGCTTAAATCCAAATATGTACTTATATAATCACAGACTCTGATTAATCACTTTTGCTTACATGCAACATATAGATAGTAATAAAACTGAGCCCTATTCAATACAAAGGTGTACAGTTTCCATCTTAGGCCAGTATGAGATAAATGGTGTTCCTACTTTTAGAAGGGATGCTCTGCATTGCTATAAAGCCACAAAAGGACTGAGATTTGAAGTCTATTTGTCCTCGTCTGATTAACAAATGGCAGAGGATGCCTGCTTTATAGTTTAACCTGCTCAGAAAGCAGTGCGCGGAGTGGCAGAAGAGCAGAAAACTCCTGCATTCGCTCACATCTGTCCCAGCAGATTTACTCAGCTCGGCTCAGTTATCTAATCATGACCAGTGGCAGAGAAAACAGGGAATTTCCCCCTCAGATCTGTGCAGCTTGTCTTCCCATGTGTTGAATGTGCGGACACTGAATGTACCAGGCCCAGAGAAGCAGGTGCATTTCATCCCAGCCAGATTTTAGAACCACAGTCTCCTAGCAACAACACCAGAAGAGGAGAGCAGCACCTCCGATGGCAACTGCTATTTACCCAAAAAAATCCTTTTGCCTTTGTTTGACTGTTTTCATCAAAGAAAGAAAAAAAAGGGACCACTGGCTCTTGTGCACTGGACCGAAGAGAGGGTTAATTAGTTTATACAGTTTTGTAGTTTTGGACTGTTGTACAGCATGAGGGGAGGATGAATTAGCAGCGTTCATGTTGGTATTCATCAGGGAATGGACAATAGTTTTTCGGGACAGATGTCCTGCAGGCTGTCCCCCCAGCAATTGTAATAATTTAGCTCATTATGCAACCAGCACACTTCTCACACTGCTGCTGATTTTCACCATCAATCCACAAATGAATCAAGATCACCAAGAGAAACAATTATGCCTGTTCTATAGGAAAATACCAAATTTAATTTAATCAGTTTATTTGTATAGACAGATTTCCTGTGAACAAACATAACACAATGCCCCCTGAAATGAAACATACTATCTGTGGCACTGACATTGCTCGAACATGAAAAAAACATGCAGCTTAAAGTTTGTTTTTTAAAAACAGCCAAAACAGCAGATATAAACAATTTCATTTCACAATTTTAGATAGCTACCGCGACAGGGAGTAGCGATTAAGTAGATGTGATGCAGTGTTGACTGAATACCAAGCAGATGAAGCAGAAAAACAGGAGTTAGTTTAATTTTATTTGTAAATATTATTTTCCTGTGCAATAATAAACCATGTTACATGTACATATAGTAAGTATAGACAGGTAAAGTATTTCAAGAAAGAAGGCTCAGCTTCACACTGCACTGTAACAATTCCCTGTTTTTCTCTAGAAAATCTAATGCGCCATTTCCAGGATTGGTTTGTGAATAAAATATGCTGTAATGGTCTTTCATCCAGTGATATCAACTCTGTTTACATCCATAGTCTCTGATTTAGCTGAATCTTAACCAAAGAAACATAAGAGATGGCATAGATGTGGAAGATCACATTATAGTATATGTTTTTAAAGGTCAAGAATTTTAACATAAAACTATCCAGTAGACTCTAGTAACTGGCTTTTGCAATAATTCACTACACACACCGTCATCTTCATCCTTAACAAAACTTTACTGAGATGTCAAACCAAGTTGCATCCATTGGTGTTTCAAATCTGCAGAAAGAATCAAAGAGAAGTATAAATAATAGGTGGACGATTAGGACTGATTTAATCTATCCTCAACAATGACAGGTATGATTAAATGGTATAACAGCTCACAGCTTTACTTTCTTCTCCCACATAATGAAATTTCTTCCATAAATGGATTATGAAAGGACTCAAACTGCAAGAAGTTCATCAAAATGAAGGAAGCAGAGTGTTTGATGCCCAGGATTTTATGGAAGGAGAAGCCCCAGACCCTCTTGCTTAATGCCTCCCCTAAAGGTCAAATCTAACCTACACCCCTGCTCAGAGGTTAAAAAGAGCAGCTTTTCTTAGTTCAACAACTCCTGCAAGTGAATCATCTCATGCTGTGCAGCTGAATGCCACAGAACCTTCTTTCATTTTCAAGCTTTTTCTTAAAGCAAAACATGAGCTCATGAGGATTTCAGACCAATATTTTTGTTAGATAATGTTTGAAGCTATCAGAATAGTTGTTTCAGTGAATTAAACATGGACCGTGGTGTGAAAACTCGCTTAGAACAATGAATGGTTTTAATAAAGAGCTGTAGAAATATTAAATATAAAGACCACAAACGTTTTGAAATACTTTTAAATATCCTGGGTCTGAAATTCATTTTCATAAAGTTTTCAGAGCTATAAAGTTTTTTGAGTCCCCTTGACTTCCTCTTCACTTTGCAACTGGGCCTTTGAATCTGCCTGTTTTCTGCTTTCAGAACTGCTGTGTGAGGAACGGCATCAACGGGTGACACAGAGTCACAGAGTATGTTATGTTGCTGGCTGGTCAAAGGTCTGACACTGTACATTACATTGAGTAGTTTTTGATACAATAGCCAAGTTACGGATACTTTCTGAGCCATTTAGCATGAAACATGTCTTTGCGCTGCTTGTTAAATTTAACAGTATGGGTGCCACCTTTGTATTCTGAAACCACCATGAAATTTCCTTATGGTGATGTTTGGAGCAGACGCCCTCAAATGATGTTTAGATTTACTTTTAATAAACAGTCCATGGATGGAAATCGTTTGTTTTGCCAGCCACCGGGAGTCTTCTTCTTGCTTTTAGTTTTATGCCTCTGATGCAAACATTCACTGCACATTACTTTAGCCGCTATAATTGTTTTTGGATATTTCCAACATTATAAAATTGATGAAATTCCGCAGTGATTTTCAGATCCGTGGAATAGATGTTGAAACGTGCCAAAAAACAACATGCAAGGTCATGATAATGACAGACTAACGCAGTGATTTGGACACCAATACAAAGAGAAATACTTTTAAAACATCCAAAGTATGTGAAGTGTTTGACATTTTTAACAGCTATACACAGACGAAGCTGCCCATACACCATGAAATGTTTCCCATTGTCACCCGGTACTACTCATATGAGTGCCAACCTTCCTTTCACATTGTCGGCTTGTCCAGCAGAGATTAGGGGCCAGGGCTGCTGAATGGAAGGGAGACACAGCTTTTTTTCTTCTTCTGGATGCTTTCAGTCATCATGAATGAGTGTGATTCTGGGAAATGTGCCCCATGAACAGCAAAGGAAACCCCACAAATCCTACAGAGCTCCTGAGGGGATCTGTCTTTGACAAACGACTTCCCCCGTGCAGGGAGCAGAGCCTTTGGATCAGATAGAGCATCTAATAAAAATAGTGAAGGCGTGATCTTGTTTCTTGGCATCAAATAGCATGTGTGCGTTTTGTAGCTTCCAATCTCACAGGAAAGGTCAGTAATAAGGGATGCTGCAGGTGTACAATATACAATTTTCATGTACAATATATTGTTCCACATTTCCCTTCTATGCTATCTACATAAGCGTGTAAAAGGATATTTACACCCGTGCTAAGCGATAATATTCCCTTGTAGCTGTTGAGGAGAACGATTGTAAAACAAACAGTATTTACGGTCCTAGCACATTCCCTTCTCAAAAGGTCAAACATCAAACCGCAGCTGAATGAATGACACTGACAGATGCTGTCAATCCTTGCAGGGGTTATACTGCCTGTGGTTCGCCGAGGGGCGGGATGAATAGGACGGAAGCAGACAGCTGAGAGGGCCCAATGTTCTCCAGAGCCCGAACAGCTGAGACCACTGGCAGCAGGACCGCTGGGACTTTGCTTTTTGATGAAGAAAGCCTGTTGAGGAAAAAGGAGATGAAGTCTGTCGGCACACTTAGAGCTGTTCCTTAGCCGAGCGGAAGCTATTACCCTAAACCTCCACAGAATTGATAGAAAGCCGAGAAAGCACGGGCTTACAAGCTCTACAGCTAATAGACAGCTGCACTCACAACTGCAGGAGAGAAGTGACGGGAGGATCTGTGTTATATCTGGAGAAAACAATGCCGAACTGTTATCACAAACAAGCAGTTCTGCATATATTTCACCCGCAGTTCGTAAGAGCAGTTTACAGTTGCACAACAGCTTTCCAGTGGTTTTGCTATCTGCTGCAGCAAGCACGTTAAGATTAGACGGGTCCTGCATTTCGGTTCAACAGTCAGGCAACATACATTCCATTCAGGAAACTGTTCACCTTGAGGACCTCTTGGAACGGCGCACTAAAGAATCCTTCAGATTTTCAGTCAGGAATGCAGAAAGGCTCTAAGACATTAGAGCATCAAAAGATCTTGCGGGGTACTTGAATGATCAAGCGCTTATCTTGATTCTGCTGGTAAAGTAAGCCTTGAGTGAGTGACGCTTTGCGCTGGAAGAAGCGGAAGACCTGGATGTACTGCAGCACCATTTTTCATTAATGTAGCAGGAGGAAAACACAAATCTCTCCTTGGCTCAGCTGAAGCAAAAATTCTCGCTGTGAAGCTCTCCCCTAATAGTAACACGAAAAGAGTTTCTCGCACCACGGGTAGTGTGGGTTGAAAGTGATCTGAGGTGGGCCTCCCTGCACACCAGACACCAGACCACCTCAACACAATAATTCACAGAAGTCCTGCGCTCAAGGATGTGCTCTGTTACTCTCCCACATTGTACATAACCTCTGTCGGCCAGGATCGCTCCACTGGGCCCATTGTCCTTCCTCCTGATAGCTATCTGAGTGGTGACATCTGTTTTCAGGCTGTATTTACTAAACTTGGACAGGAGCAGACTCGGAGAATCCCAGGAGGCTCCTTGTTGGGTCTAAAGGGCATTGCAGCTTCCATAAGCCATAAAATGAGGCAGGTTAGACATAAATGAGAGCTTTACAAGGCTTTAAATTAACCTGTCGTACGCTGTGGAGTTTTTTTTTTTCCAAGTGAAGAAAATGTTAGAAATACATCCCCCCTTTAACAGCCCATGCCTTTATTAGACTTGTCATGTTGTTGCACAGAGGGGATAAATGCAGACTCACATGCTGGAGCAGGCAGCTAAGTACTGAAATTGATTGAGATATCTTTCTATTTATATGTATCTATAACTTTGTATAGACATATAGAACGATGATGAACAGTGCAGGTGTGTGGCAAACAGTAACAGAGCAAAGCTTTGAAATAAGGATGAGGAGCAGAACTAAACAGAACGCACAAAAGAAAAGCTAAATCAGAATAACATGCTATATGCTACAAACTAATACAGAACATAAAAACCTATTAAATTGTTTTTTTTAAACAAAACAACTGCAAATGTAAATCCAAGAGGGCACAGGCCACCTCCAAAATCCGACTGAATTTCCAAGAATAGAAAATTAAAGTCTTAAAACTATTAAGGCAAAGCAAATTTTATTTGTAGAGCACATTTCAATTTAAAGTGCTTTACACAGAAAAGCAGCACAGTGGTGTGCAGACGTAATTTGAATTCTTAAAGAATAAGAGAAAAGACTAGATTAGATTAAAAGCAGCATTAAAGACATGATCATGTTTAAAAATTCAACGTCTAAAGGAAACAAGGCAGATTTGCACTTTTTAAATAAAACTATTCAAATGCAGCAGAGGTGAATCTTTAACTTGGATTTCAATAAATTTAGTGTTTCGGTGTAAGCTGACTTTTATCTGGTTACACATCAGATGGTCAAGTGCAGGTGAATGCAGCATTTAATCTAGTTATATATGCTGCTCTACATCAACTTCACCACATTCCTGGTTAATGCAGAATTTATGTACCTTTATTTTGCCAATGTGATGAGACGTGGGTGATGATGTTAGTCTGTCCAAAGCTACTGAACATTTCACTAAGAGGATGTAAAAGTCATAAAACCACCCGATCTGATAACTGTGCAAAGTTAATTGGCGAATTTTCTGAACAAACAGTGATAAAACGTGTTAATTGGCTCGAAGCACGTTCTCAGTGAACTGTTTGCTATTTATGAAAAAAATATCATTGACTGTTTGTTTTTGCAAAAATTTGCTGCACTTGTTGAAGCAAAATTTAACGATTGAAAATTTTAACATTATGATAAAATTCCAGAACTTCCCCTGTCCAGCAGCAATGAAGCAGGCATCTAAGTGACCAGCGCTAACAAAGCTAACAGCAGCCTTCACGTTAGCTTGTTCAAAATCTTAGTGATGATGCCCATCTTGGTTTCTTACTTTGCTAATATTCAAACTGCTGAAAAATAGTTAACAATTTACATAATAATAGAAATATTGTACTGTTTGTGGCTCTCTCTCAGATAAACTTTTTATCACTTCAATCAGGACAGCTGTCATTTTTATCTGTCTATCTGTAAGCAACAAAACCCAAAACGTTATTGATGAAATGCTCAGAAAATCTCAGAAATGGAATAAGGAACTACTGATTCGATCTTGGGGTTGATTTGGATTACTGCCTGGATCCAGAAATTTTGAAAGGATTCTTTACTGTGGGGAGATGGGAATAATTTCACCATTTGACTTGTAGATCAAAAGTTAATCCCACAATCATTGGCAAAGCAACGACTTGGCTTTGGTCTTCAACTCATTTATCATGCATGTACAGTAGAGTGAATTGGAAGTATTTGTTGCAAAACAAAACAGTATTATCTGGATGTGGGTCAGAGAGGCTGTCTAAATAGCCTAAATAGTTTAAATCAGGAAGCAAACTGCATTATGAGAGTATATGAAAGGGAAACCCACCAAAATTATTAAATGTATTAAAGTTACTAAATCCTTCTCCATTTTAAAGTTATGGTTATTACTTCCAATAAAAAAGTCAAAGATAAAACTTTGATTTCTTAACATAGTAACAACCAGTCTCCCACTTAATGATGAGCCATCTGCAAACTGGACTCTGCCCAGTTAGGGGTCATGGATCATTTTTAGGGGGTGCATACTAAGAAGGGTGGGATGATGCAATGCATCATTGTTGGTGGAAACAGAGCTAGATGTCACTGCACCTTTGCTCTAACGGTTTGTTGTTTATCCTCAGTAGAGGAAGTTAGCTCTGCTGTTTTTGCTCTAAACAGTCTCAAGTCTACCTGAGATAAGTATCTTTGGTGAGTGAAATGGGATCAAATCTGGAACCTTCTTTGTAATGACTGTTCAGCCCAGACAGAAACACAAAATGAATCGAGCGAGTGCCGTAGGGTAACAAATGGTTCATCAAAAATCTGTCATCACTATGGCAGTGCCACGGGGAAGTCTGTAAGGTACGACTGGCAGCGGCTGTTTGGACCATTCCAGCAGATAATGAGAGGAGCTGATCAGGCTGTGAGATAAGCATCAAAACCCTGATGTGGCAACAGCTCATGTTAAAGTAGGAGAAGCATGTTTTTTGCAAAACAATTCACTCATGGCTGCACGTTTGTTCATATGAGACAGCCAACGTCTCACGTGGGCAACGTCTCACCTTCAGGACGTTTGTTACAGGTGTTCCTGAAATCACAACAAATAGACCTTATTCATGACGTAATGTTCTGTATGAGTGAACCAGAGGATGTGAGTGGAATTCTTGAATATGTGAAAATAAATTGAGTAACGGTGAGTAAAATGGACTTCCACCCACGTCTACTTCACCTAGGATATTAGTGTGGGTGGATGAGGAAGAAGGGGAGAAAAAGCAAAATGTCTTCATTATTTTGATATAAAAGACACACACAAACCAATCTGCTGTTTTAGCTACAGGCCTTATTGCTTCTCTTTCTAATGCTTTTCATCTCACAAAGCAGTGTTTGTTAAGTTCCCATTGTGTTCTTTTTTTTTCTTTTTTCCTTTTTCGGTCCTCTGCAGCAATTCAGAGTTCACATTGTCCACATTATTCAAAGGCATTCTTCACATCCTGGCAATCCCAAATCTGCTCTAATTAAAAGGCCTGAGCATTGCAGCCAGGAATATGACACTAATGAAGAGGTTCTTAGGCAAATCCAGACTGCAAAATAAATTCTTCAAAACAAACAGAAAGAATGACACGAAGAGAATTGAGCAGACGAGGGAGAAATGCTTGAAGGACACAGGATATAGGCCTACACTTCACATCAGCGACGCCACCTTGAAAAAGTATGAAAAAGATATTAGTTTAATGGAATGGAAAAGAACCCAGCTGAATCTGAAGCCTTTATTTTCAGCAGGGTGTGACGGAGCATCAGGAATTAAAGGCAAATATTTACATCCGCCCCTGTTCTTCCATTAGACCAGGGGTCGCTTGCCTGCACGGCTGCACAGGTCAAGGAGACGCTGCAAGAAGGTGCACTAATCTGATGCTGATGCCTTTGCGGACGGCGGATCGGCGCAGCCACAAGGGGAGATCTGTCTGACTGTAGTGTGAATAAAACATGTTGTGGCATGCTGGTAGCGACGATCCAGGAGGCCCCCTGCATTATTCATGTAGAGTAGCAGGTGAGGATGAGGAGGCTGAAGGTGGTTGTTTGGGCGGGGGGAGCGGCGGCTGAGGTTGTAAAAAGAGAAATGACAGGAGAAAGAGAAGGAAGAGGAAAAGGAGGGGTGAGAATGGAAGGGTGTTGCCGGGTGGTAAAGACTAAAGAAGGTCGTCTGCCCCTCCAACTCCCCACAGTCAAATATCATCATCCTGAAAGCTTCTTTCACTTGCTGACAGCGATCTCCCTCCCCAATATCGCAGGCTGAAATAGAAACTGTGAACATGAATTTGTAGTAATGACACATGAGTAAAGCAAGAAGATCCGCTCGTGCTGCCACGTTCGTAGAAGTTAAAAGGAGTTAAAGAAGCCGACTGTGCTTATGTGCTGCCACATTTAACAGCAAATCAATACCTATTCAAAGTCCTCACATGTGGTCTTGTGAGTGATGAGGATTGGATGGATCGGAGTCTTTGGCAGCGCTGATGTTATCCCAACCACACTAACCCCAGAGACGGGTTCTCCCATAAGAGCTGAATCAGTGTTTTCCCTCTGCAGCGTGGAGCGAAGCAGAGGAAATGTGTTCCAGTCAGCAGCTCTTCTCCCAGTCAGAGACAGGCCAACAGACGGAGCTGCAAGCCAAAGCTGATGCTACTGCACCACCTGCAGGCTTGCAGACACATAGAGTAAGCGTGTGTGTGTGTGTGTGTGTGTTATGCAGTGGGTGTGACTGAGCCAAATCTCAACATTGGGAAGTTCCTGACAAGTCCCCTATGAGTCAGATTGCACCAAATTAAAATATAAGTGTTTGCTGAATTGCTCTAATTCTGAATGCAACCTGAACCTGGACACTGAAATCAGCCGTGGCTCATTCGTGTCTATTAGACCAATATTGTAGAGGGGACAGCAGCTGCAGTTTGTGCCCATTCATTAGTCCTGTGACACACCCTGCAGAGTAGGAGGTCAGTGATGAGCATGCTGCCGGTGAAGGCTCTGCATTGCAACAAATGTGCATCACCATGTATTGTTCTGGGTTCAAATTCGACAATTAAAGCTGCAGCTATTACATTTTTAATTAATAATCAATACAATTCAGCTTAAAATTTTATCATTTCACCATAACAAATGTCTAATACAACAGTTGTTAGGTAGTTGCCAAGCTGATAAAAGATCACTTGTTTCTAAGATCAGATTTTTCTATTTTTCTTGACAATTAGCAGACAGCTGGTGAACAGCACTGAAAACAAGTGCATCTATCAAAACTCTCGTGCAAAAATCTGCTCAGCCATGAGTCTTTTTTTAAACTGGACATGTTTCATTTTTTTCCTTTTTGGTAGTGTAAGATTACTCTGCTACACGGATGTGGAGGGGACCGGCGTAACTGGTGCCAGAAGGGCTTCATTACAGTAATATGAACGCTCAGTAGCAGCTGGAGCTTCCCGGCTAAAGCAAGCAGCGCACTGCACCGGCTGACACACCCCTCCCTCTCCACACACACAACTACACCATGCACACTCTGCCTGGTTTCAACTACTACTACTTAACTTCAGGCCATGGAGACAAGGCTGCAGAGTCAAAGGCACCTTATTTATTTATTTATTTATTTTTGGTTGGGTTGGGTTTTTTTGCACAAGTCTAATGGAATGGATTATTCCTGATGCAATCAGAAACATCTTAAGATCTGTCAGTCTTTTTCTTGTCTGACTTCACATGAATGAGAATTCTCTGACCTTCATGTGTCCAGAAGGATACAAAATTCCTCTACAGAGGACAGTAATGGACATTGATCCAATATTTCAGCAAAAATAATTGAAATATGGGCTCCCAGCCTTTACGTGACCAAGCAATGAGTCCAACCAAACAGAAAAACTGATCTCAAATGGGCCTTCCACAGGGAATAAATGCAGTCTCAAATATACTAGTCTCTCAGTGGAGTCAAACTTAAATTCTTGTTTGCTACAGCATCATTTCTCATTCACAGGCAGGTTTGTCCTCTTAAACAAATATTGCTGTACAACTGCCAAAGGATGTCCCATGCTCCCTAAAAATAACACCAGCTTTGACAATGAGAACTTTTACTGAGATTAAAAGTGACCAATGTTGCGTGAACACATCCCAGGTCCATGCAGACCACAATAAACAACTCAGCCAGAAGCTGAAGGGAGGTGAATTGCAGTGCTGGTTAACCAGCGTTGGTGTCATGCTGGACATGTCACTGTTAATGCGAAGATCGGTACATGGAGCTGCTAGCTTCTTGCATCAGACCTGAGCCTCTCACCGAAGATCATTCCTTCCAGCAGCCTGAAGAACGACAGTACTGCAATGTTTAATTTCACACTGGGATCAATAAAGTTGTTTTTTTTTCATTTTATTTTCATTTCATTTCAAAGCTTTTTTCAAATCTTGAGAAAGCGAGAAAAAATGTGTTTTGAATCTTGTGTTTAGAGCATTAATAGTCTTTCTGTCACATTTGAACCCTTTAATAATAGTAACTGGTCCTGTATCATACGTGTCGTTGGAAAGCCTTATCGGTCAAGATAAATAACATTAGGATCATGCTTCTGTAAAATGAGCCAACATGAATATTTTATCAATTATATGCACCAAAATCCAATGTAATGGTATTCTCCTTTTGGTGTTACCTCTTGTTTCAAGATTCCAATGCTCCTAGGAGTGTGTGAGTCGTAAATGTGTGACTGGCAACTGATGGCCATCCAACTGTTAAACAGACATATCTGAATGAGATTCGGCAGTCAGGAGTGGTCCTGTGCCTCCGCAGTCTGTGACCTAACGCCGTTCTCCGGGATGACAACACTCTCCTCCACAGAGCCAGGATCACCACAGACCTTCAGAATTGGGAGTAGAGATTATGGAATGACTGAATGAATCCAGACCTCCAGACCTTGCTTTGCGTGCCAGACTGACCTAACAGAACTTTGCTGACCTTCAACAAATCCTGGTTGGTGGAAGAGGATGCCATCCCACAGGAAAATGTGACCTTGCAAGTGACCAGCATGATAAGCTGTTCTAAATGTGTGCGGATCTTTCACACACCGCTGAAGTCCCTGACAGTGTCAACTGAATTAAGTGTTAAAACAGCTGATATGTGTTGCGCTTATTTGATCCACCAAGAAACACAAAACAAGAGTAAATATGAACAGGAGAATATTGGAGTGGAATTTGACACATCTGAGGAAGCAACTGACACAACTGGTACCATTTAGGTGAGAAATAATCAACCAAAAACTTTTTTTTTTACTTCTCATTTAATGGCATTCTTCAATATTGTTGCTCACATAAACACACCGGCGAATCCTACAGCAGCTATTTAAATTTAGAAAAGACTGAATACTGATTGATAAACCTCTGAGATGTTGATTGATAGATTAGAGCCAAAAGTTCATCTTGTTTTAAGTTTAATTTCTAGCTAAGCTGCAGGCCTGTTAAGAGTTGTATGAACAAGCTCGTCTCACTGGGATAAACACCAATATTTCACAGTTTTCATTCATTGCACCCTGTCGGATATTACTCAGTAACAGGATGGCTTGATTCAAACCTCAAAGCGGGGGGGACAGTGGTTACAGTTGCACTGTCATCAGGACTCCATGATTCATGTGCCATGATTTATGGTGCGACAGCAAGACAGAAAACGGTCGACTTCCCTGCAGGACCTCAATCTGAGGAAATTGCAATATGCCGGGTGTATCAAAACTGCAAGTGGAAGTGGCTGTCTGCTTGAAAGCGGCAGCCTGGCATTCATTTGAAAATGCTAGGAGATTATTCCATCAGGAAATTGGTTAGCAAATATATCTAAAAAAGTGTATTGTTGTATACAAGAAAAGGTTAACAATAAAATAAATCTTTTTAAAGGAGGGTGCAGCTTAAGGGCATGAACTGAGGCGTTTCTGGGTGAAGAAAAGGCTGCTCTTTTAGATAAAACTTCTATGACAAGCAGAAGGAAGAGGTCAGATTTTAAACAACAAAAAGCCAAAGACAATGACTGAATGTCAAACTTGTACATCATTTGTGTAAAATACAAACAGTGCTCTTAAATTTGATACAATGCAATGACATTGGGGTGCTGGATGAGTCTGAACACAAAAAAAACTGATACAACAGTTAATTATTTTTCTGTTTTACATAAGTAATATTTTTATAATCACCTCTTAACACAAAGCACAACTGATACCAGTTTTATCTACTATGAAAGGTTTTTTTGAATATCAAACTATATATTTCTGTGCCTGACTGACAGAAGTCATGAGCTCACAGTAATCATCAAGTGTAATAAATATTTAAGTTACATTTAATGGCAGTCCATCTGGGAATTGCTGATTTCAGCACAGAGCTAAGTGATGGACCAGCGGACACTGACGAATACTCCATTTGGAGGAGAAGAGATGACATGATCTGATCATGAGATACTAATGTGTGCTGGAACTCTTTTTCTTTTAATGGAACATGGATGAGAAACCCCTGGCATGGTGGTAGCCACTGGGCAAATCCATCTGCTGTGGAAGATATGCGATATGATTGAAAGCTCCAGTAGCTGATGATAGAGCTTTAGGTTAGACTCATGTGTCATCAGTCAATCAATCAGACATCAGCAATTAGAGGTCTACGGTTGACGGACACATTGGTAAAAAGACAGTTAAAATGAGGAAAAGTCTGAGAAAAGTGACCCAAACTACAAAAGAAAAAAAAACGTAAAAAGTATTTATTTGAATTAAAAAGATTCAGCGGTCATGAATCCAAATTATTGCTGATGATTTGATAATTGTCTAAGTCCTTAAATTCACTTTCACATCCAAATTTCTTTCATTTTCATATGAAATAAAAATCAATTATGTAACCACGTGTCCTCCATGTGGCTTGTGGTCATTAGACATTCATTGCGAACTGTGAAGCTACGTTTCTTGGTGTAAAACGTCCACTTTCTCTCAGCGTGTTATAGAGGAACTTGGCCTGTGCCCTCTCACTGAAGTGTAGCAATACTTTCACTCGGCGTCTTAGTTCCTAAGAACGCACTGAAGCTTACCCTCAGCCAGCGGACCAATCTGCCCAACAGGCCAAGATTACAGCACCCCTGGTTGAGTTTTGCTGGCATGTAACATGATCCTCATTGAGCCGTTGATGTTTTGGCACGACTGATTAACTAAGATTCCCCCGATTAAAGCAACGTGCAGGAGGAAGTGGGATTCTGCATCTGTGACAGTGTTTGTGTGTGGAAGGGGTGGTTGAGAGGGCGGTGGGGGTGGTCTCAGTGGATAGCCGTTGTCTTTCTCAGAAAAGTGAACTTGTCTCACCCAAGAGACAGATGAGCAATGCTTGAAGGCCTTGCGGTTTATGGACAGAACACAGTTCTCAGGCTGGTGGGGTTTTCACTGGAATAAAAGAAGAAACACTTTACGCGGAAAGAAGTGACAGTTGTGCCACTTCACGGGGGCACATCTCGACCCAAATGTGAAGAATCACTAATGGTGTCTTTACAGAAGGAGTGGATGAAGAGAGGAGACGCCGTTCATCATAACATACACACTCTACTGTTTTAACAAATGTAATGGGGCCCTCTTGAGCGATTAGTGATGAGCAAGACACGTTTCCTCTAAGAGGGGGGGGCGGGGGTAGCTGCATGGTTCACTTCCCCAGGATGCTTCTGAATGTTCCTGTGTTAGGGGCCAAGTGTTAACTCGGTTCTGTGGCACCTCAGTCACACCAGAAAATGTGTAAGAGGAACATTTATCCACATCTGCAAAACTGAGTGGTGTTACACTTGGTGGTTGCAAATTGTGAAATTGTAAAATAACTGGGCTGTTGTTTTCTGTTGGGTGATGTCCACATGATGGGACGGGAATCGCAACGCATGAGTGGTAGAAAACGGCACATGAAAGATCAACAGTTTGTCA
>JAVQJG010200529.1:0-27766 GCA_036024015.1 Craterocephalus amniculus | reverse complement strand
AAACAGGAAAAATGCCAAAGGGGAAATACTTCCACAGTGCACTGGAATCCATGTGTTATCTCTCTGTGGTGAGTCAGGATGGTGTGAGGGTCCAAAATAAGAAAGAAAAGAAAAACAAGCATCCATAGTGGGTCGGTTTGCACTGTGAGTTTAGAGCAAGTCTAAAGTGGAGGGAAAGTTGGCTTCAGTGTGGGAGAGGTACGGCCCTTGAGAGCACTTGTTATGAAGCACTGGGCTAGATTTCCTGAGACGGAGACAAACTATTTTACATCAGTGAAAGAATGAATATTTTGAGCCACACATAAGCCTGGCAAAACAAAGAGCTGCAAACATTTACCCGCAGTCAGAATTGTGATTTATATCTGAATAATAAAAGTTACGGTCTTTCATGTTAGCACACTTAATTTTGATAGGTCCACTAAAAGCCACAACTATCAAGTCTGCAATGGGTTTGAGGAAATAAAAATCTGTTGTTTAGACTTTCTGTGATGTAAAGCATATCTGTGAAACGTTCAATGTTCTTTTTTGTTTTTGTTTTTTACCAAAACATTATCGTCAAAAGACCGTAAAAGTCACGTTTTGTGGTTGTAAAATTTAGTGGTACCGAAAAACATGATAAGGACGCAGAAAAACAAGATAAGAATATAAAAGAAAATAAGAAAATGCACAGTGCAGCTTTGCATTTATCGCCGCACTAAAAATCAGTGAAACGTGACAGGTGCTTTTGTTTATGATGGAGCCGGATAACATCAGTGCTCCACATTTAATGCTCTGGTTTTTCTTTTTTGCCTTTCTGCCTGTAGACGAGTATAGATGAGTCACTGGTCTTGGAGGGAACAGTGAAGAAAAGCATATCCAGGGACTGAAATAGAATAAATGCTCTGCCTCCACACTGCTTACTGAGTGGGAGGACACAGCAGACACAGAGGTGCTTTCAGCTCCCTCATATCCATCCAACACCTTATCTCCATTTTCATTACATACACTCATATGCCCAGGCCTGGGAATGAGCGTTGGTTGGAGCTGGCAGGGCTTTTTCCGCTTGTCTATTTCATATTTATCGATGTTTGTAAAAGATTGATTTATGCTTTTCCGGGATGCCTCTGAGCACAAACTAAATTCTCAATGAGAAAACTGGAACTCTTTTTTTGGGCCTGGCTGTTGTCACACCTCTGTCCACAAGAGGGCAGGCAAGTATAAATTTGAGAGTATTCAGAATTATGCAGTCCTGTTTGTCCTCATCCCAAATCTTTATTGATTGGTCTGTGCCATTGTAATTAAATAGAAATTATTAGCAGTGCTCACAGTATGTTTAATGGAAATATTCCTCTCCCTTAGCCTATGTTGGGGAACAAAAACATGTGCACCCTCTGCTGAAATTTGTGTCACCTAGAATAGTGTATAATGGTATATAAGTAAACTAGAGTCACATATTTTATGTTGTGTTTTTTTAACAATACTAATGTGATTATTGCTTCAAGAATGTGCTGGGATTAAGTGTAATCCATTATCCCTACCAGTGAAAGGCTCTTAGAGACGCAGGCTGCAAAACAAGCTCATGGCATGATCCATGCAGAGGTCACCTTTTCATTAAATTCTTCATCCATTTTTCTCCACAATTCACAAGCCCAAGGGAATTGTTTTTATTTTAAGCATACAATAAAGCAGCTCAGTAGTCGATTATCCCCGGGGATCTTTGGCAGCCGGTCAATCAGGTGGTTTGCTGTTAGGAATTTTATGATTCTAAATTTTCCTCCAGACCTCAGCATGACCTCCAACATTTCTTCTTTCTGCCGGTTCTTATTATGTTACTACAAGAAGAGATGATGATCTGAAAACACTGTATTTATTGTAGCCTTCTCCCGGGTTTGCAGACATCAATCATTTTGAATTCCAAAGCGCTGTGCAGTGGCACAATCCATGGCTGCTGAGCTTCAGATGGAGGTCTTAAATATCAGCTGACCCTTCCTAACTATGAATGTAAAGACAGTATCGCCCCAACAGCTGATTAAGGTCAAACACTTCAGTTTAAGTTATCTGCAAACTGAGATCTCTTTGGGAAATCCTATGCATGGTGCACTTTTTCATACCCGCCCTCCCTTTATTTTTCACTTTAAAACTGTATGAAAAATGTTGTACATGTAATGGTGCTTAAACTGATAAAATAAAATAACACATGTTTTTGATTTATATCAAATAACACATAGATGTTTTGAAAAGTCTGTGAGTCTTTACCTGAGCTTAGTCATAACAATCATTTTGATGTAGTCACTATTGGAACTACATCTGATCAGCCTTCCTCCATTCAGTGTTTACTCTAAGTTTAGCACTTTCTAGTCTTCTCTCTGATTCCTCTTTTTTCCTTCCTGTCCTCAGTGCTTGTTGATGACTAGTTTGCGTCCCTTTCCTGCTGCAAAGCTTGGGAGCATAAAAGTTATGTTTGCTGATGAGGACCCAGTGGATGCAGTAAGGCTGTAGAGCTCATCTGACCCCCCTCTCACGGTGCGGTGCGGTGACACTTTTCTTTGTATAGTTTTTCAGATGTGTACATGTATTACTCACAGTGAAGATTATGTGATTATTCGCAAATACATGCCTCTTTATGAAGGTGTGGCCTAATTTCTGTGTGCATGGTGTGTTTGTCCCTTCAGTATTGCCAGTGCTCAGTTCGCTAAGTTCTGCAAACAGGTTGTCTTTTAAGTCTGTTCCACATCATCCATTTTCTGAACCGCTTAATCCAATTGGGTCGCGGGTGTGCTGGAGCCTATCCCAGCTGTACCCCGGTCGCCAGTCTGTCGCAGGGCCAACATGAAGAGACAGACAACCACTCACACTCAAACCTAGGGAGAATTTTGAAGTGCCCAATTAACCTCACATGCATGTCTTTGGAAAGTGGGAGGATGCCGGAGTACCCGGTGAGAATCCACGCATACACGGGGAGAACATGCAAACTCCACACAGGAAGGCCGGAATCCTGACCAACTTGGGACTCGAACCCGCGCAGTGCTAACCACTACACCACCGTGCAGCCCTGTTCCACATCAATATACATAAAATATCAAACAAAGTCATTATTTTTTTTAACAAATTTTAGGCAAAATGTGGGAAAATTATAGTATTGTGATAGTCTTCTTAAAGGCTGTTATGCAGATATGAAACAAAGTAGAATTCACTGACATAACAGCTCATGGTTGTCCACAAGAGGGCAGGCAGGTATAGCTCACCAAGATCATGTAATTCTTACACAAGTCTATGCATTTTCTCTATCCAAATATATTAGTATTTTGCGATGCCTAAGAAATTATTTTTCCATTTCCATAACCAAATTACTACTAGTATGTCTCTGATTGATAGCAAATATTTAAAAAAAGCATTTGCAGACCCAGATGCGAACAGCAATTCCAATCTGCAGGGCAAGCATGGAGCTCTTTAGGGCATCCAGAGGCAGACAGCCACCCTGGGCCCATGACAAAGGCAGGACGCCAAGTCATCGATGGCAGGGCAGGAGACTGGAAGTAAAGGGAACTCGGTTGTGGGGGTCTGCAACCTGCGGCTCTTTGGATCCAGTTGTCAGAGAGGAACGTCTACAATTAACGTTTCAGCGCAACAAAAGTACGTACACTGTCAACATCTCTGAGTCAAAAATACGTATGATAATAACATGGACCCTGACAGCAGTAATACATTTTATGCCAGTATTCAGGCTAAAACTGATGAAGAACCAACTAATGTTCTTATATTGTGACAAATACAGGCTTAATCTGTTTTTTTTCACAAATTATTTAATTGAATTTCCAAAACATAATGAGACTGAACATACCAGTAATATTCTTTTAGATCTATGTTTTATCATTAGATTGGAAACTTGGAACTTTTTAAAGAAAACAAAATCATTTCCCACATTTTCCCTAACCCTGTTTTTTGCCTTAACCTGAAAACTTAAACTAGAAAAATAAAATTGTGGTTCTTGAAAAAATAAAAAAACTTGCAATTGTTAATTATGAAATAAAAAATATTGTTTTGTTGTTTTTTTCCCCCCCGTTAGGTCATGTATCATTTGCGGCTCTAAACAAGTTTTATTTCGCTGGACTGAGGGCAATTTGATTGTAAAAGTTGCAGACCCCTGCTCTACTGGGTCAGGGAAGACACTAATGAAGTAAGAACAGGGCAGAAGGACAGACAAACAAGCCCCTCTCAAGGCTGTGAAAGGGCCAGTCAGTGTCCTAGATGCAGGATTGAGCCAGTAATAAAAGAAGGCTGTAAACCAGAGTTTTTAGACATGTTCTTGAGGATGGGCAGGTACTTCACAGGTTGAGGTGTCAATAGACTGAGTGAAAGCGGTGCTGACTCTGGGACTGAGGAAAGATCAACTGACTCTGTCTCAGAATAAAATCAGGCCTTAGGGGACACTGACAGAGAGCTGTTGGCTGTGTAGCATGAGGGGCTAAACCTCTCAGGACTCAGACATTCCAGGAAATGAAACAAATAGTGGGTGAACTGGCAGGAAACTGAACATTTTCAGTCTAAGTTTTTAACGAAAATATTTATTCTTGAAATAGGTGTCCTTTGTGGTTGTAAAATTGAGTGGTACAGGAAAACATAAGAGGACACCAAAGAAAAGAAAATGTAAAATGCAGCATTGCATTTATTACAGAAACAGAGTAACTACCAGCCTCCTCTAACTTCTTACTAGAAGCTCTTTTTAACTCATCCTGTCAACATGTGAGGATGGGAGTCAGGTCACAGAGCTCATCTTTAAGCTGACACCATGTCATCGTAATGCAATGTTTTCCCAAGGGGATGAAGTGTGAATACACACAACAGGTTACTATCCAAAATGTACAATTTAAGAGGGATTTGTAGGCTGTTTAGAAATGTAGAATCCAAAAACTGTTAAACACTTGGGGAAAAAAGGAAATTTCAAGTATTTGACAAAATGTCCAAAAGCAGTCGATATTCAAGAGTCAATAGTGAGGAGCAGGTGTGTCACGCAAGTGGGCACGTTTTTTATTTTAGTTTGCTCCCCCTGCTTTTTGTTTTTGTAACCTGTCCTAACCAGGATCAAGACAGCATGTTAAAGGAGCTATAGGTACCTGATATTATTTTTATCTTTCTAAGAAAAATGGTTTCTACACGGTGTATTATGTGGTAAAAGAGGGAAGTCGGACTTACCCTTAATAGTCCATAAAACTAAATGACTCATTGATTGCGCATATGCATGAGTCCAGGCCATCTTAGTTAGAGAAAGCGGCTAGTTTTTGCTTTGGCGTGACGTTCTTTCCTCAATGAGATTTTATTCAGGTTGGATTCTCAGATATTTTATTCTATATGTTTGGTTTGGAGTTACACCGCTACACCGAGATTTCATTGTTCGGTTTGCTATTTAGATCTGCAAATGCTATTGGCTGTTCAATAAGCATGGGCTTTGGCAGCAGCTAGCCAGTTTGACATGCTCACTTTGTTCCAATGTGGTTGCAAGAATGGCACATCTGTCCACATTGAGGTACTTTATTCATTTTTCATATTGGTTATGTCTTTAATGAATATATAAATAAATGCAAGGAGATTAAAATGAAAGATCTGGCAGTTCCACGTGAAAATGTTAATCAGCTCTAATTTGGACCATGTGGTAACTGATTTTTCCTGCCAACATACAGTCACACAAACTCCTTTACAAGCCACATAACTTGCTTGAAGGAGGTATTATTTAAGTTGTACTGATAGAAGTGTCCATAAAGACCTGAAGATTAAAATATTCAGATCTGACCTTTAAAGAGATCCTGATATAACTGTATTCACATTCGACCTATCTCATTCAGATACCAGGAGTTGAGTGCATGTCATCATTTAATAAATCACTCAAGAGCACACAAATGGAACAGGTTTCAGGTTACAGCAAGTTAAAGCTGTTGCTTTAACTGTACGTACAATGAATATATGAAGAAGTTATTTCAGACGAGTAGACTGAAAAATCCCTGTGGCTTTATTTGCCGTTCCTGCCACACAATCAGGCTTATCCAGCTGAAAGCATCAGGAGCTAAAACAAAAGCTGCCTTTGTTGTGTAATTTGTTCTTCATCTAAGAATAAAGTTGACATCACAGGTATGGCCCAGCTGTCGCTAGCCGCTCGTCTGCCATTCCCTTTGATGTTGTTCGCGGGTGACGTTTATTTATGTGTTTATCTGCTGTACTGGCTTTGTCAAAGTGTGTGTCGTGTATTTTGATACACCTATGGAAATTGTGTCAGGCTAATACTTGAAATTACTCAGTGAGCCCAGAGTCATGACAGATACACTCCAGCAAAGTATCTACAGGCAGATATGCCCTGCTGTCTCACATGGTCGGCATTGTGTTGCACTGACAGGGATGCACATGAAGGACTAAATATATTGGAAGGGATTTGCTAACAAAGGAAAGAGTCCCATCAACCTGTGTGAAACATGTATCTCAAGGCAGCCTGTGGTGAGATCCCTGTGTCTAGGCAGAGAGGGGGGCCGAGACTGGAACGGTGCCCTAGTTCCATCCACCAGAGGCAGGGGGCAGGAGCCAGGATGTGCCCCTCAAGTCCCACTAGGTATCTTCCAGGAAGTTTTGAAGCCAGCTCACCTCAGGAACAGCAGAGTACAGAGGAACCCGTCCATGTGCACAGCCATTTTTTTCAGGCCTCCACTCATCCTCGTGGCAGCATGGTCTACAGGTAGGACATTGTGTTTTTGCAAAGGGTTGAATGTGCTTAGTGTGTATAACTACAAATAAATGCTCTTCAGAAAATGCTGACAGCTTGTTTTATGATGTGTTTTATTTTAAAAGAGGACTTTTTAGAAGATTGGTTGAAAATGTATGCATTAATTTAATCACAGTTAGGTTACCACATTGATTTTTCACTGAAGCGCAACTTATTCCCCATCTGCCAAATAACCAGAAATCTTTTGCCTCCGATATGAATATTCAACAGTCTCTTTGTTGATTCAAGTTTGTGTCATTAATGAATGACAGGAAATATGGATTATTAATTAGCCACAGTATCCTGTTAAATGTCTTATGCGTTCATAATTCTCAACTAATCACCATTTATAAAAAACTTGATGTTTAAATGACACAAAGCATCTGTAACTGGCTTTGTACTCAGTAGATTTATAAGCCCTCATGGGTTTTTTATCCTTCCTGCACTCTTTTATTATATTTCTTTGTTGGTTTTATGTTTTTTTTGTTTTGTTGGAAAGAAATGAAATAAAATAAATAAAATAGATTTAATAACAATTAGTGATGAAGGTCTTCATGACAGAGCTGATTATCAAAGCAGAGATCTATCAATTGATAGACTAATTCAAAGGATCTGTTATATAATAAAAATGTGTCTTTCCAGAAATGATCTTTTGTTTCTCAGATCAGTTAACTTTAGGTTTTCAGTGAAAAAAATGTAGGATGCATGCCTGCATTTTTTATATATAAATGCTAAACAGGAAACCAAACTGAGAGAGTGCTTAGCAAGAGGTTTTATTCCTTTTTTTTTAAGTCTTTTGTGCACGAAAAGAGATTTGTTATTATGATAGATTTAACCTTTGGACACAGAATAAATGTTCCCACTTTGTGCCAAGCTAAGTTAGCAAACTCTCCAGCAACTTCTGTAGGAAAAAGTTGCCTTTTTAGGTTTTTAGCAGCCAGTGATACATTATCTTTGTCACTGCAATATAGAACTACTTGGATTTATACACAAGCATCAGCATTCCTGTCAACAAATGTGACACTGCTCCTTGAGCTGAAAATGATAAACTTATCCATGTCAGTAGTTTCCAGAATTCCAGAATTTGATGCTCATTATTGATCAGATCCCATACGGCTGAGTAAAGGTTTTCATGCTGCTTCTCACTCATCAGCTGAAGAATTGTTTTTTGGCTGAGTCCCGTGCTTTATGGGGTATTGCTCTGTCATTTACATGATTATGCTCATCATAACTAATGACTTGACTAATTTCAATAGATTGTTTTGAAAAAAAGCTTTAATGAATCATCAAAATACTGTATGTTATTAGACATACAAAGAGCAAAAGTTAAACTTAAAATGATAAGTTTAATGTACATATTTGAAATTGCTAGCCTCTTTTAAAATTTGTTTTCTTTTCCTTTTAGCAGCACAGTGATATAAAAAATCAAAATCTTTACTTGGAGTATCATGATACACACATTTTATACATTCATATTACCCTATTATTTCCCATCACAGATTAATATTTTCTTTATTGTTGTATAGATTGATGCTACTAGTTTTAATCAATCTGTGTGGAGATTAGTTTTTTCTTTTCATTAGGTATAATGTTGTACATTTATCTACATTTACGTTTCCAAATTGTATTTCAACTTAATATACAATTTTCTTTGATAGTAATTCATTTGCAAATCAAAACTATGACCTCTGCAGAACACCCCAGTTTAATCTAACTGTCAGGCTATTACTTTTCAACTTTTATCATTATAATTATGTTTTAGTCGAATGATTCAGCATTGAAATCACAAACCACCTTGTAAATTTCTAATGGGTCTCTATTTATGTAACTTGTTTGAACTATTTCTGTCTAATCTTCTTCAAAGCCTGTTGGACTGTGTGTGGATGCATAACTTATATATGTATATTTCTGAGTCGCATTTTGAGGAAGGGCCAGATGCAGGTCGACAATTTTTTTGACGGTGGTATTTGACAGCGGCACAGATCAGATTAAAGGTGGCACATGAAAACTCTTAAAAAGGGGTTTTCCATTTCAGGAAGCAATTAACTGATTATTGCAACTAAAGAGGTAAACTAATGGCTCCACATTTATTTATAAAAAGAAAAACTTACTTAAGCCAAAGGATGACTGAATATCTAAAGTATTCATTATTACCCATTGAACACAAGTTTACATTCTGTAGGAACTCAAATTTTTTTTATCAATATGGAGTTGATGAACCATTGAGTGATTTTCATCTGAAAACAGTGCAGTGTCTGCATCTGCAGTGTCTGCATCCCCGTTATTCAATGTCACAACATGAGGCTGCACGTCTGCTGGGCATTAACATACGTCGCAGACTGCAGGAGGCATCTACCGGCCTGACACAGAAAAGATGTCAGAAGTTGTCAGAGTCACCGCTTTGGATTCAAAGTGTCAGACCCTGATGACAGAAGTGATGCTTCTGTTGCCTTGGATGTCAGATGGTTGACCTTGCCTCATCTCTCAAAACGTCATACAATATTCTGCCCTTGTATCTGACACTAAGTCAGCCTCCTTCATCAATATCTTATGTACATTTTCTTATATGCAGGGGATGATGTGAAGCTCAATATTTGTGGTCATTCTGTACATCCAAACAGATTAAACAACCCGTGCTCACCCGGTGGTGTTGGATGCACAGTGCATTATAATGACTCACTCTTGGTCTAATCTGCAGCACAGAGGAGAAAGACTGTGGCATTACAGAGAGGGAGGGAAAGGGAAGAGGAGAAAAAGACAAAAGATGTAGAGAGACCTTTGTAGAAAGGAGTAATTGAGCAGAGCAGAGGTGGAACTGCTGCAGCAGTGATGTCATCGACTACTTGGATACTTGGTACAGCAGATAAACACATAAATGTCATCGGCTCGCTATCTCTCATTTTTATCCACAGAAGCTTAGCATTGAGCATTAAATTAAAAGTCTTGCAACAGAGATTTGCAGGGCTACAATCTAATGTGACTGCGGGCTGCATTTTGGTAGCAGTGACAAAAGAAAAATCACTGCTGCTGCTACAAACTGACGCAGTAATTTAGAGACCCACAGGCGGTGCTACCAAGCTATGCTGTACTTACAGATGTTCTTGAAAACCTAAGTTTTGGGTTTTGTAAAAGGATTTATAGTTTTCCCCAGTGTTGCAGGATGGTTTCTCATATCGACATATGCACACTTATCTCATGGAGTTTCTGAAGGCTGTTGGAGGTTCTCACTGGAGCAGTTAAAGCAGAATGATTTGCCTCAGGGTTATAATATAGTCGACCACAGGGGACTCCAGCTGAGAATGTTACCGCTCCAGCTGTTGACTTTTGACTGACACACTTTTAAATTGTATCAACAGAGGAAATAGAAGCCTTGAAGACGCTAATGACATTTAGAGGTCTTTGCAGTTTCACGTAACTGTGAGAGCATTGAGGAATTACATGCTATGGCCATTACAAGCTTTACGTAGAAATGGTGTAGAAATGGTAGAATGGAAGCTAAGACTGCCTCTGTTTATTCCAGAAAGGCTGAGTGATTTAAAAGGGTAGGCATATACCAGTTTTACATGTCATTGTGTGTGTCCCCAGCAAGCAAGCAGTTGTGAGAACAGTTTGCTGAGGCCCTGGAGGAAGTTTTCCACAGTCGGCAAAAATACCCCTGATTATGTTTTTACAGTTATTTCCGCTTGAGCTTTGAGACTTCAGAACCTCCAAATCTAAATAAATGCTTGTGCTAATAAGAGGCAAGTTTGAAGTGACAAGAGTATTAAGATGCATTGTGAGACATGAAAGTAATTCTGAAAAAAGTCAATATAAATTTGCTTAATTATAAGTTAATGAAATAATACACTGTTTTATAATTTAACTGAGTTGAAAAAATTATAAAAATTAAACAATATGGGCCTGGACCAATGAGAGCACTTTACTGATGAGCAGTTTGCCAGAATACCTGCCGACAGGTGTGGAAGTCTGATGGAGAGATACAGAAAACATGCTATGGTTGTTTTTTTAAAACGTTTCTATTGGACAACAATTAAAAAACAATGACATAACTTTCCTAAAATTTTTATTTTATTAAATTATTACTGTAGTCAGTTTCAGCTCATTCCAGTGACAGCTGTTTTTATCATTTCTTTAATGGAAAGGAATGAATAAATTTGTTTAGGACTGTATGTCTGCAAAGTTCAAAAGCCAAAAGTCCACATCAAAAGGCAGCATTATCATTTCTCCACAGAGGACAGTGCTGCCAAGTCCAGGAATGTCTACTAAATCTTGATAACATAACTCTGAAAACATTTTACAAATAATATTTCCCCTGCACTTTCATTTTGTATCAATTCTGTGTCCACTCACAGTGGTCTACATGTGTGCTGTTTTCATTAAGTTGTACATTTTAGGAGACAGAAGCTACGGCTGCTTGATGCTGGCTCCAAACATCATGCATTTATCTCTCTATGAAAACAAAGCTTTTCCAACACAATGTGACAGGAAGTACTCCAGTAATGCAGAATATCCAAAGAGAGTACAAACTCTTTAAAATGACAAAGGCTTCCTGCACTGATTTTAACTAGTGTCTACTCTTATCAAACACAATTTCAATAATCTAAATAAAGCCGTGCTGGCCTCGAGGTGTGTGGCTGCTCAATGAACCATGAAATCTGGCATTGTCACATAACTGCTACGTGGGGGAGGAAAGTAAGGTGGTGCTCTGTTCAGCGGTTTTTATGCTCTATTGCTCTTTACCACTTCAACCGATCTGTATTCGTCATCTGCTCAGAGAAGTCAGTAGGTGTTCTTTCAGAAGGCTGTAATGAACTATGAATTGTAATTCCTCGCAAAACGTGTACAACTGTCACGTCACTTTTGTAGAGAGTAGTGGGTGCTTGTGAAATGATTCAAATAGCTCTTTAAAAAGAACATGCACAGTTCTAGCAGATCACAGAAAGCTGGGATGGCCGGTCAAAGTGCCATTGCCGGGGATTGTTCTCATGAGGGTTAAGGTAATTAACCAGCTGCAGCCACCTCGACATTCTGCCTGAGGAGGACTTCTTTACGAAAAAGGACATTCCACATACATCAAGTCAGCTCAGCCGTCTTGATTTCCATTAAGAATCTCTCTCTTCCTCTCTCTCTCTCTCTCTCTCTCTCGTTGTGGCGCCATAGTGAAAAACACCGTAGTTCTTCCAGCCACTCAGTCAAAGCCAGTCGCATATGCACAGTCTCTCTCTCTCTCTCTCGCTCTCTCTTTCGCTCTCCCACAACCTCCCCCCATTCAGCGACTGGCTCACTCTCTGTGCTCAAACACATGCTGCTCCTCGCCTCCTCACTGCATCTGTCCTCCTCTCCCTGAAGTGTGGTACCATGCATCCTCCATCCTCCTCCTCCTCCTCCTCTCTGCTTGTCCGTTACCGTTCCAGGGTCCCTTTATCAGACAGAGCTGTCTTGGTGCAAAGCCGGGGACCATAAAAAAGCTCCGCCACTTCCTTGAGGACTTTTGAGACCGGACAAGGCTTTTGGCTTCGCTCTGAGGACAGCTGCAGGGACACGTTTGCTCTGTCGGGATGCAGATCTGTGTGGGACATCTGCTCTGTGTGTAACACTGCTCGATTTCCACTCAAAGTTGTAGGAGGGCACACATGAATCAGTCCCGCTTCATCCGTCTTTCTTACCGATCGCTGGCAACTCCTCGTGTAAGATCACTTGCATCACTTAAGATCTGGTTTGTGCGAGTGTGTTGTGAATGGAAGCGAATGCGCCTGCCTGCCGGAGAACATTTGTGCATGCATTTTTTGTTTTGTTTTGGTATTTTTTTTCCACGTCTGCAATCAATTGCACTTCTGTAAAGCATTTCTTTGGTAAGACATGTGGCAGGAGTGCAGGTGTCTGCGATGATGTGCATGTGTCAACATCACAGTGTGGTGGTGCAGTGTAACTCTGCTCACCGCAGGTGTTTGACGAAAATGTTTAATCGCATTTGGAGGGCAAAGAAAGACTCCCCTGACATCTTGAGCTCCTGGCAGTCGGACATAATCTGAGAGCAAAATAAAGTTATCCGAGAAAGATGTGGCAGGAGAAGTGAATCAGAAAAGCAAAGGCACCAGATTTGAGTTGAAAGAGTGGAAAGTATTTACAAAAAGGGTTGGGGGGGGATAATGCAAGACAGGCAAGGAAGGAAAAACAAGCTAAAAAGTCGGGAAAAACTGGGGCATATTTGAGCTCATCTTACACTTGGATATGTTGAAGGAGCTCAGGGATGTGAGATGAGCTGTTAGACTGCCAAATACAGCACAGATACAGAAGAGAGCAAAATAGCTTTTCTCTCCTAGTCTTTTTTTTCTGGTTTGGCAAGATATTTTCTCTCCTTTAGTCAAATTTTCTTCTTTGTCGGACCTCTCTCCTCGCAACTCATGCAGTGCTTCTTCTTCTTCTTCATCCTTCTCCCTCCATCTCCACCCTCTCTCATATCTTTAGGTGCAGTCAGGATCCCCATCTCAACTCCTGACAAACTGGCCAAGACTACACTCCTGATATGTCCCATCTTGCGGTTGCATAGGCTTGGGATTCTTCTCTCAAAAGAAGCAGAATAAGCTCATAATTACATCCTACCCTCTTGTAATTTTCCTATGAAACTTGGCAGCATTAGACTGGACCGGACTGGACTTCTGAATTTCAGCTTCATGTAAACAACAAAGATCTAAATATAAGCTCAACAGTCAGAGGGGAAAAGACTGTAAGGCACTGCGAGGACACAAATAAAGCCTTGTGCTTCTTGGAGCAACTAGTGGCCTTTGTTAACAACCATGCAGGTGTCCTTCGCCTGTACGGACCACGGGCTTAAGGCCCCCCGAAATGGCGAGCACAGCAAGCAGAACGCCACCAGCCCCAACACAACTAGCCATGCCCGCGCCCGCTTCCGCACGGTGGCTCTGATAGCTCGCAGCCTCGGCTCCTTCACCCATCGCTACCACCACAACCTGAAGGAGTCCACTGCCAAGCTGACTGGCATGAAGTACCGGTACGTAAAATAATGCTGATGGTGATGATGGAGACTTTGTGAGAGAGGGCAGGGAGGAGGAAGGGGAGTAGATGGCGGTTTATTCCACTTTTTGACCCCTGTGAGGATCCGTAACGTGAGTAAAAGAAAAGGAGCAAATGATAGAAAAACAAATCCGGGTGCCTGAGCTGTGACAGGTGATGAGTGGGATGGTGTTCGTGTGTGAATGGGAATCTGGATGTCAGGACAAAAACAAAAATAGTGAGGTTTTTCCAAGCTGGTGTATCATAGTTAACTGTGATACTGGACAAACATGTAGACTTAAAGGAGAATTTTGCTTTTTTTTAACCTGGGGTCTTTTTTCATCTTTCCTTTCGTACATGTGAGTGATGGAGAAAGGAATTTTCAAGATAGCTCCAGTGTTTAGCTGGCAGGCAGCTAGCGGCCCGCTATTGATAAGTATTGGGCAACTGCTGCCGCATCTAAGTTCGCCCTAAAAATGTGATTTTTTTCCCACACTGAAGCGCTCTGATAGTCTCAACAAGCATCCGTCAATGTACTAGAGAGGAGAAATGAACGAAAGTATCTGTGTTAGCTTGCGATCGCTATGTTTTGGTGTCTGTGTCCTGTTGTGTGTCCAAATCTCGCAGGATTTTCCCAAAATCGTTCGAAAACTCGCGTCAAAACACCGGTGGGAGATTCCACTACCTGACACCGAAACATAGCAATGCTGCTAGCTGCCTACCTGGCTAAATACTGGAGCGATCTTGAAAATTCCTTTCTCCATCACTAACATGAATGAAAGGAAAGATGATAACAGATCCCAGGTTTTAAAAAAGCTAAATTCTCCTCTAAGTGGCTACATTTCTTTTTAAGGGAAGACCAGATATCTTTCCAAGTATTGGACGTTTTTTTTAATTACAAATATATAACATGAGACTGTGATCAAATGTTAATGTGCAAATCTGAAAGTCTGATGCTCATCACAAAGTTGTTGTTGCACACACGAAAGAACAAACTGCATGCAGGCACAAAAAGGGAAGTTTAGACTGGCATTATAATGAAGCACAATCTTCTTAATAGCTAACCACAGTCACACCGTAGCTACATTGTGGAAAGTGTGACAGTGAAATCTGTGGAGTGTAGCTCTCCATGTGCGCCCGTGTGGGAGTTGTAACAAGGCTAGGCCAAGCAAACAATGCTCTCTTATCCCAGTGAGTGGGCTCTTAACCCAGACCACAGGAGCAAAACAGTAGCTTCCACATCACCCTGTTCACTTACTGGAGAGGGTGACATCATCACTTACAGTGTCGGGATCAAGGAAGACACAGGGAGAGGAGTGCATGGATTTTCAGAAAGAATGAAAGAGAAAGAAAGAAAGAAAAAGAAAGAAAGAAAGATTTAACACCAAATCAAAGGGAAAACTGGGCCTCATGGGTCAGTTCGCACAAAAGAAGCAATTAGCAGAGTGCGAGCAGATTGAATACAGAGCAGATAAACTCTGATAAGTGTCTGCTTGTCATAAAATCTCAACTCGTTTCCATAACAACACTGAAATGGCTAACTTCAATGTGTTCTCAGCCCTACACAACACAAGCATGGCGACTCCTATTGTGCGCTGCAGCTTGGTATTTATAAATGCTATTTTTGCTGGAGGGTGTTAACAGTAGCCTAAAGTTTGATTCAAGCCATCAGCAAATCACCTGTTTTGACCACAGAGAAGCGAATATTGTTTAGTATATTTTTCTTCCTCTCTCTTCAAAAATCTGACTCAAAGCTTGTGAAGTAGTTACTTGTATTTCTAAGAACTGCACCTGACAGGGGATCAATTTCTCTTACAGTGAAACAACAAAACAAGAAGTCCACAACTGAATATAAGTCCTTTTTTGTCTTTTTAAATTTTTGCCAATCTTAAAACAGAAATGTCCCATTGAGTTGTTTTGTTTTAAGTTTTCTCCGTGTGATAGCATCACTCCGTGTTTTTCCTCAAAGACGACAGCCTGTGCGGCTGTGGGCGTATGCATTGGCACAACACACCGTGCGCACGTATGTGTATCGGATGTGCGTGGCAGTGCAGTTCCACACTGGGAACATCTGGAGGCGTAGCAAGTTGAAGCAGAAGAAGTGGAGTGCACAGCGAGCAAGCATAAACTAATACCACCACCCCCAGCATTTTTAGTTGTCATGGTAATCCAAATATAGTGTTATTCTAATTGCAGTGTCCCCTGGTTGCAACCTTTCAACAACCTATCCCCTTAACAAACCCATAAACGGGCAAAACATGCGGCGGAACAAAACATGCTGTTATCAGCAGCCAGCAGAAAGAGCGTGATGTTTGTACATCTGGTCTGAGCGACACATGGGCCGCACTGAGAGATTTTGTGCTGAAGGAAAAAGCAGAAAATCTGGTCGTTCATTTTGTCGAATGAAAGTTTTGGAGGGAAAGTCTGAGTTTCTGAGCCATATGTCAGTGATAAGCAGCCTCAGAGCGAAATGTCAGCCTCGCCTTCATGGATGCGTTCAGCTGTGCCCCCAGCCGGAGCCTTTTAATTCATTTCAATCTTCTTCCCTTTGAGCTCCTCTGTTTAAAGGAATCAGTGAACTCTCCGACCGCGCTGTGAAAATACTGGTGGGACTTCATTTTGCTAAGTACCATCATTTCTCCCGAGCCCCTCCGTCAGTCATTAACAGCAGTGTGGTGAGTTCCACCTGCGCAGCTCAGTCAAGGACATTTTCATTCACTTAACTGCAAATTCTTTTGTACATATTGAGCAGTAATTTAGAGAGAAACCTGTATTTTTCATTGTCATGAAATTAAATTTGGAGATTTTATACAGACAAATTTCACTACAACCGAGCTTGCAAGTTTTACTAACAAAGACACTGCATGGACTGCATCCTGTTGTTTTGCACTTTTTTCCCTACTTTTTTCACGTTATCTTGTTTTGGCGTGAGCCTGGGGGGAGCGAGTGTGTATGTGCACAGGTGCTTGTGTGTGGGTTTGCATATCTTCATGCATGTCCGCTCTCATGGAGCTGATTGTGTTGCTTTCATTCAGAGATGCACCATTTGGCAGTGTGGTTCCCCTCATGTTCATCAACCTTTGACGTAATAAATGTAGTTTATATTCCAGCACTGTCAACTTCAGTGCTTGTCTGTGCTGCTCTATTGTCATGTGTAGATCTTTTAGTAGTATTAGTTCATTATAATGAGTCAGCACTAATATATGAGGCTTCATGCCCTTCCATCAATAAACACTGCACAATTTCTGAGTGTGTATAGCCAGGAAGTTGTACGTGCTTAACACGTTTCAGTAAAAGGTCACAAATGAAATGATTTTCTGTAAACAAAACAGTTTATATAAGGTGCTGCTTCATCTTTGCCTTTTCTCCCAAATTATCCTCAAGACAGACTGTAAACGGAAAGATAATTGGAAGCGATAGAAGAGAAAGTGTGTGTAATCCGGGCTGATTAACATGACAGTAAAATGCAAAACAATGTCTGTTGGCTGAGCTGAACAAATCAAATAATCGTATAAATTATGCCTAATAAATGAAGAAAACACTGTCAAAGTATTACAAGATGAGTTCAAGTAAATAAAATAAGATATACACACAAAAATGCATGTAGCCTACACATATACATGTATACACATATATAGTTGTTAGCTTTCTCTAGATTCAATGGCAAACTGAAAATGCCACTTCACATCTGCCTACATGTTTTTTCAACGAAAGATCAAGTAAAAGGCCACTGGCTTCAGCCGTGACTGTGTCTGACAAATTTGTTCTGTGTGATATTCTCTGGTTTTACATGACAGAAGAGAAGAAATGTCAGAGAATTTCACAGTACCAGAACACAAAACAACAGTGTGCACATCTAAAAGAGTGGTTTTGCGAGTCTGTGCAGACTGCATGAAAAGGGGGGGTGAGGGGTGGGGTGGGATGAGAAAAAGGCCATTAGATGTGGATTTTCGCCCCGTGGAAAAAAAAAACAAAAGCAAAAAGTCGTGTCCAGACTCTGGCTCTTTATTACTCACACACTCATACACACCATACAAACATTGTACGGGACGCTGTAGGGAACTCGCTGTCATTTCCTATTTCCCATCCTCTGTCAGAAAGAAGGCTTTATCTTTAGAGGGTGTTTGATCTCCTCAGACTTGGGCTTGGACTTGCAGCTCAGCAAGCTTCAGTCTGTGGCAAACATCCCATGGTTTCAGGATTGCTTTCTCAGTTTGCAGCTCTCTCTCTCTCTGGTTCCTCCTTCAAAACTTTTTTGTACTCTCCGAAATTTTCCCTCATAATAGATGATTTAATATTCTTACCTTTTTCCAATCCACACAGGTCTTCCTTTTTTCTCAGTGTACACATAATATTATCTTCTCACCCCTGTTCTGTATTATTTTGATAACAGTGTTATGGTTGCCATCAAGAGAGTAGCAGGAACTGAGGAAGTGGGTGTTCTCTAATCCTTTCTCCTATCAAGGTTGGCTTATTTAATTAACATTAATCCCTGGGAATGAAGAGCTTTTTCTGTTCACCTATAACCTTGACTAAAGTTTTTAACGGAAATAAATCAGAAATGTCCCTACTGTGACTTGGGAGCCATAAAAGAGCTGTTGAGGAAACTAAATATACCTTCTTACAGTATGTGGCCATTCCTCCTATGGCTTGACTTCAATATTAAGCACAATATATCAGATCTAGCGAGAATAGAACTGCGTACAGTAGCAGCATGTAGGATGCTTATAAGTGGTGACACGTTTGTGTGAGGGGGCGTCATCAAATGACTCATTTGTCATTTTACTTCAAGGCTTCTTTTGGGCATCATCCAAGCATAAGGGGCCGAGACATGCTAGGTGGCTTAGAAAGTTGTTTATGTGGAAGTGTCTCATGTTTTGTGTTTTGAATTCATGTTGCAATTTACAATATATGATTCATTCAGTGTCTTCCTGTATTCAAGCACACATTTTCTCATATACATAAAGGTTTACATTGCTGTTCTTTGTCGAATGTTTGAAGTAAAACTCTGTGATTATCTGCATCATTAGCTTCTTTATCAATGTGCATGTGTTTGCACCACATCAAGTACCTGGTAGATCTTCTTGTTAATAATCAGTTATGGCCAGTGCAGCCGCTTTCTTAGAAAATGCTCTGCATGAGCGCAGTGAAGCAGGGCAGCGTCTCTGGCTGTAAAACATCTGCCTTTTTTTTCCCCTCCATTTTTGTCTCCTAATTATTAGCCCAGCTTGTGTAATAAAGCTCCAGGCAAACAATGGAAGTTTGAATTGTAGGGGAAATCCAGATTACAAAGTTTCAGCGCAGAGCCTTTTTTATTTTCACCGCAGTTGGAGTCATTCAGTTGTTTGTTTTTGGTGCACAGTGCTTTTAAGAAGCACGGCAAACATGAAAACAGAATCAATGACGACCCAAGGCAAACATATGTACAATTTACCGCTATTGCAGGCATTAAGCAGATGCTTCACAGAAGCTATTTGCTACAAATGCAGCAATTAAGATTCCTCAACATTGGGGAGGCTTGTCCTCAATAAACCCTAACCGAAGACATACAGATTGAGTCAGTAGCACACTTTTCATCTCCAGCACCTCCCTTCCCCCTCAGACTTTCATGGATCAGAGCTCACACTCTATTATACATCAGAGACGGGGGCTACAATATCTAGACCCCTTCAACATATTAGAGACAAGAGCACATCCCACAATCTGACAGCAGTGCAATCTGTCTCCTCCTGTCATGCTGCTACCAGTGGCCTAATTACATGCTGTTTAGATAGAAATAACTTTTATTTATATGTTTCACTTTTGATCCATCTATTGACTTGGTGACTGATTCGTCTCCTTATTGGCCAAGTAATTCAGTTTGCTGAGGGCGCAGTTAGACAGCACAGGCTGGAATTAGTCTGCCTTCATGTACACAGACACAGACCATTAGTTTTCAGTCACGAGAAAACAACTTCAGGCATCTTTTTTTTTTTTTTACGGCCTCTTTTGTTGTAATGAGTCAGTTCCTGCAAAACCAAGCAGAAGGCATTATCCCTGGAACAGAACAGGTGGTTTTTTATGCTCTCAAAATAAGCGTTTCCCTTGTAGTTCTGCATTTGTGCGCGCCACTGGAAGATAAGTGTTTCTACCATCAGATGCCGGCAGTTGCCCTTGCAGCATTGTGAATCTCCTTGAAGTAGTTTTCTTTCACCTACAGTCCCCATCCATCAAGCTGTGGGACACTCCTGTGAGACAACAAAGCTCTTTTGGAGTCACTGTCTGTGTTAAGCATTTCCATTCTCACCACGAGTTCCTTTAATAGTTTGCCTTGATGTGCCACAGAAATGAAATAGAGTTAATAAAGTCATAGGTTTGACTGAGTCTGCGTTAGTTTTCTGTTTTTAATTAGAATTGTACTTTACTATGTTGTTGCAAATCCGCTATATTAAAATGATAAAAATAAAAATCCGGAACACATATGTTAGGATCACATCTGTAGTATGGTTTGAAGGAATATGGATGCAACAGAGAGTGAGTGAGTGCAGAGGTGATGCAACATCAGTGTTTTGGAGTAAACAAAGTTATATGTTACTTTTTTTTTTTCTTTGGCAAATACGACAACAGCAAAAGGCCTGAGGACTGAACTACTCCCTGTTGTAGGAGAATGTCAAATGCTGTGAGGATAAGAGGCAACCAAGTAAGGAATGATGGGAGAAGAAAAGGGCAAAATCTGTCAAAAAGCAGCGCACCAAATATCCTGACGCAACAGAGCAAACATTTACTTTTTTTCATAGGTATGAGTGACATTTTAAAGAAAAAAAACAAAAACAAAGGTCCTCATAGGGCTCGTGTATTGTCTCAGAGGAGTATACATAAACCGACTTTCCCCTGATATGAGTCATTATTGTTGTTAATAAAGATGACCCTTAGATTCAGCGAATCACTTCAGCACAAATAAATCCGACATTATGACTGTGCCCTGAATATTCTCTTCTTTTAAAAGCTCCAAAAATTCTGTTATCTTACTTCATTCCTTGAGTAATGCTTTAGGGACGCCTTAAGTAATGCTTTAGGGACGACCCACAGTGTCATGCAGAAGCACTGTTACTGCAATCACATTTGACTGATAACATCTGGCATTTTTAATAATCATGCTTTTCTAAATCATGCTTTTATTTCTTTCATAGGAACCTGGGGAAATCTGGGTTGCGTGTCTCTTGTCTGGGGCTTGGTAAGTACACTAAATTTGCGCCGCCTAATATTTAATAGTTTTTCTTAAACACAAGTGCAGCTCAGTTTTAGTTATTTATGTGTGTGTGCAAAGAGGGAGCCAGGGAAGAGAAAAGCTTCATTGGACAGCCTTTTCATTTTCATTTCCACCTCATTTTAAACCTCTAGAATCATTTATTTATTTGAAAACTCATGAGAGACAACAGATAGTTGTTTGCATAGCATAACTAATTTCCTCGTTAATATTTAATCAGTGGAAGCGGTTTCAGCAAAACAAATTGCCGGGTTATTACACACATGCCATTGACACTGCAGGGGAAATACTCCCATTCTTTCTGATTCATTCAGTGAAACTTGTGTGTTCTTTTACACATTTTAATCGAGTGTGTATGTGTGTCTGTGTGCCAAACTGTCCCTCTAAAGAAATAGTAGTCTTACAAGAAAACAAAATGATGCAGAGTTTCCCTGTTCCAGCAAACATGGACCAAATTTCTAAGAATGAACAAAGCTAATCACTTCCATTGTGATTTTTGTCTTTTGTTAAAATTTGGACACAGCACAATGTGTAGCAGCAGAACCCTGAGGAGAGCGAACATTCAACAGCTGAAAGGGATTACTTTCAAGCCTTGTGACTGGCAAGCCTCCACCATGCTGTAGTGCCCTTGAGCTAAACATTAATTCCTTGTGCCAATTTTCTGCAAAGACAGGAGCATAATTTCACTGCGAGGCACAAAATATGTTTCCTTGGCACTGAAATCTGCGTAAATCCTTCATTTTGTCTTGTTTTGTTTTGTACTTTCATAAATATGCAACCAAATTCTGAAAACGACTTCATTTTAAAGCGGCAGTGTGGCGCGGTTCTTCACGCTGCGGCTTCATGAAGAAGGTTTAAATCTCAGCTGAGATCTCTCTACATGTTCACAATCTAAAAGTGTGCATTTTGAGTAAAAAGGCAATCGGGGTGTAAATGTGAGTTGGCTGAGTTTCCCCTTAGATGAACTGGTAAGCCATGTAGGTTGCTGGGATAAGCTCCAGCTACCCAAGACAAATATAAATTTGATGGACCATCACATTTAACTTGTGTTAAACCAAGTCAGTCAGCCGAGGGCAAATCCCCACAACACTACAGAGACATAAGAACAGGGACTGATTCTCTATTTATTCTCATTAAGAAAGGGAATAGATCGAACATGTGTTAAGTAGATATTCAATAATACCAAATGGTTCCAGTTTTACTTAAAGCAAACAATAGCAGAATGTAAAATTGCATGGCCATGTTATGCTGATTGGATATTAAACCCCTTCTCATACTGTAAATGCAGAAGATCATTGGAGCATATTTTATTTGCAGATGCATGTATTCACTCATGTGTGGAGAGGTAAAGGCCTCACATGACTCAGAGCTAAATCTGAACCTCGACACATGAGCGGTGATTGCTTCGCTTCAATACTGCTCATAAACATGTACAGTAGCTCTATCTGCAACAGCCAGTTTAGGGCTGGAAGCCGGAAAAGGGAGGTTAGCCACAGGATGTTTTACTCATCTGTATTTGTGAAATGAAGCTTTGGGAATCTTGGTTGGAAAATGAGGGGAAAAAAAGATTAAAACAAAAGTTCCAGAGAGCTGCAAATATAGCAAACAATCATTTGTTAAATCTGGCATTACATTAATCCTTCCTAGCACCTATCCTCTACGAAGAAGTCATTTTACCCATTTAGTCTGTATTTCATGACCTGTTTCACTTGTCTAGTTAATCTTTTGAAATTGGGCAGATTTTGTTTTGACCATGGCCAGCTGAGGAAAGGCAGACTGCGCCTGCACCAATCTGCTGCTACACTGCTGCACAGTTGGTTCCTGATTTAACGCCAGGTTTTTACATTATCTCTGAGTAGAAGGACATGGTAACAAGCTTCATGTGACAAGTTAAAGTAGCAGAAGCTTGAAGATGTAATAATTTTGACAAAAAAACTAAATCCTTTACAGTTAATAAAAAGAGTAACTGTTTGGATGTGCGAAAACACAACATAGGCTACATTAGTTCATGCATGTCTGCTGTCCTTTTCTGGATGTGCATTTAATTTTTTATGTAAAAAGTTTTCAATGTTTTTAATATGAATTATTCTTAGTTTATTCTAAAGATGTGGAAAGATCCATATATTCTGTGGCTACTTCAACAGTACTGAGCTTTTAAAAAATACCTCTTTTATTTTCATTGAATAGAGTCAATTCAAACTCTTAGTGTGAGCATCATTTACGTATCTTAATTACTGTGAATCTGTATTTTTTTTTATTAATTTCTGCAATGTTTAAATCCTAAAATACTTTATATAAAATCTGGGTTAACATTAAAGTTATTCATTTCCTTTCTTATTATTTGTTGTAAAGGTCTGATCGGCCAATGTCAAGAAATAGACATTCTCTAACATAATAATGACCTGAAATGTAGATCTCAATCATTGTAAAAATCTGAAGAAAAAAAAACACCATGGCAAGCAAGTCTCCCCGCAACAAAGATTCAAAGGTCTTGTCTGTCATTACAGGGGTGGTCCAAGATCCAAAGACGTGCAAAACGTTCCTCAGCAAAGATTTCTATGATTGCAAAGACGTTTCCACTGATTTCAGAGAGAGAATACAAATATTTCCAACATGCAGTAACTGAGCACATAGATATACAAAATAAGTCCATATTCACCACTAACACTTTAAAACCATATAGATAATAAAAGCACCTGTGGTTAGCCAGTATAACACCGATGTAAAGAGCAGTGGATTTGAAACTATGACTAGGAATGTATCTGACATGTACAATTTTTATAACATCAATAAAGTGTAAACTCTCATTTTGCATAAGTTTGCATTTTGTAACTATGAGTTAGGATTCAGTCATTAATCCTTATTAATCCTTATTATAATTTGTTTTTATATTGTGTTCTGGATCATAACTGTGAATCAATACTTTGATATGACAGAAAATAAGTGGCCCATGTCAATGTGTCCCTAAATGTGCATCATACACTCTACAAAAATAAAACGTATTAGACAGATAGACAGTTAAATAATAAATTGTTTTCGTAAACGTAGCTGGGTGGCTCTGACCACCCACATTTTCTCTTTCAAATTCCAAGACAGGCAGGCCAAACATGCACGTCCTGTGAAAAGGCACAAGGCGAATTATGAAAAAAATAGCGTGATCATATAATTGCTTCATATTGAATTAAGATTTTTGACATGTTGTGACATAAAACACAGAAGCATCATATGGCATCGAGACATTTCTTTTTCAATCCTTCATTGTTCATTTGCCACTTGATTGTGATGGCTCCAGGACAGGAGTTTTTTTATCATGGGTCCATGCCAACAGTGAAGGGTTCATTTCTGGCCTGCTTTACTCACAAAAGGTCTTGTTTGTTGCTTGTCATGCCAAAGCTTTAACTTTAAACATTTGCTTTTACAGGAACATGGGTAACATTTGGAGGTCAGATCTCTGATGAGGTAAGACTTTATGTCAAGTTCATTATTCAGCTGGCACAGATCAAGAGCAGATATTGGCCCTTATTACTTTAGGAGCAAAATACAAGTGGAGTAGTTGGGTAATTTTCAGCCGATTGAAGCAACATAGTGTTGTAGATCATAATCATCCGGATATCAATTTCCCAATATCACACCAGGCAATTAAGCCCCTATTGGCTCCACCAAGGCCTCATTTCTCACTGTCACAAGTTATTTAGCAGAGGATCTCTTCCAGCGCAATGACCTGGCCTTGGAAGGGGAGCTTGGAGCTGAATGGTGACCACTTATCACTGAATGATGACCACAGGGAAAAAACAAAGCAGAGGCGCAAAGAAAATCCAGAATACAGAATACAGAAGAAGGATTTTATCATGTCACAACTGGCTTTCCAATCTGTTCCCACTTCCATTTCTGACAAGAATGCAGGCACAAGAAATAGGTAAAAAAAAAAAAGTCTGGGAAACATGTTGTGCAGTAGGCTAAATAACTTAAATCAACAAACAGTGCAGTATTCCCAGTGATTTGTTTCCTCTTTGATTTGTGATTTGGGCAATTATCGCACTAAACTGTGTAAATTTCTCTTATCTATGTCAGGTTGCAGAGCAGCTGATGACCATTGCCTACGAGAGCGGGGTCAACTTGTTTGACACGGCCGAGGTCTACTCTGGGGGGAAGTAAGTGAAGCTGACATAGCATTTCTCTGACCGTTTAGCCATTTCCCCCTCCGAAATCAGATGACGGCCAGTTTTAGCCCCAAAGCTGAAATGATGCACTTTAGGAAGCCAAAAAAGGAAATAGATGTGTCTCTAAAATGATTTGCATAATCTTATATATCACTTGAGGCTCCTTTTATATGCTCACAGCTCAGTTAAAACCTCCTGCCTGGACATTATCCAGGTGAATAATGCAGGACATGTTACAGTTGTAATGGAATGAATATTAATTTCAAGGTTGCTGATGATATTCAGGCGTACGAGCTAGTACTCCCTCTGGTTTTTTAATCAGGCATTCATGCTGGAGATGTGTGGCAGATAACGCTCACGCTTACATATAAAAGCAGCAGTCTCAGATCTAATCTCTTGTGTTTGTGGATTGTTTTTTTTTACTTTTCATTTATCTATTTATTTATTTTCTTGCAGAGCAGAGATTATCCTGGGAAACATCATCAAGAAAAAGTGCTGGAGGTAAAGTGCAATCTAAAAACAAAACAAAACATAGATTAAGTTTTATGTTCTGACATGTTTTAGCTGGTATGTGCAATGTAGCCACATTTGAACACTTTTTTTATCATGAACATCCAATTTAAATTCTATGGGCTTTAATTTATTACTATGAGAGCAACCACTCCTTTGGGATAGTTTTCTACAAGATTTCGGAGCCTGGCAGCAGGGATTTGCTCTAATTCTATCGCAAAATCATTATTGTGGTTAGGCACTGAGAGTGGTTGATAAACATGGTGTTTCTGTTTGTTAGAAAGATGTTGGGGGGTTGAAATTCTTCCACTTATCCGTCTCTTATGGACCTCTCTTTGTGCATAAAGTCCGTCACACTGAAACAGAAAAAGAACTGAGAAATATGATGCTATGGTACAAGCACTATTATATTAAATAACTGGACCTAGACTTTAGCCACTAATGTAAAATTAAACAGGTCTGTTTGGTGTCAACAATAACTACACTATTAGAATCACTACCAGGTTAAATGAACAACACCGATTATTTCATTATAATTCAGCCTTGTCTCTCAGTTGGATCACTTAGTTCCCAAGGCCCTGTTTCCATTCATGCACTCATAAAATGAACGTTGACATGTTTGTTTGGCTAAATAGAAATAAGTTTTTTTCCACAAAAATATATTACATTTCTGTTTACATGAATTCTTATAAAACAAGATTGAATCAGAGTTTTGATAAATCTAAATTACTTAAGAATATGAAAAAAAGCCTATGAATATGCAGACCAGGCAGAAAATGAACTTTTCTTCAGCCAAACTAAGTAGTAGTAACAGGTTTTGTTTTACCAGTCACTGAGTGATAGAGACACTGAAAGAAAAAAACCAAATGTCTCTCATTTACAAGTTATATGAGAGACATAAGTGTAATAATAAATGTCATGGTAAAACCATGAATTATGTTGATGCCACACAGGAGTCAAAACCATGTATCCAAATGTAACATGCTGTAACTTACACCACCTGTCTGCTGTTTGGTTGTTGTTTGGTTTAATTTAAGTCATTTTTACATCTTGAAATGTAAATCAATCAAATACTTAATGGGAAAACAACAAAACAGACAGAAAAGAAAAGGAAAAATCAATAAAACGTGACCAAGTTCTGCCCAATCACCCACTAATTGGAGTGACAGTAGGTACAATGAAACAGGGACTGAGAGCCCCTCATGAACATTAAATTTACATTTAATGGGAGAAAAAAACAACATAAAATATTCAGCTTGCTGTGTGTGCTGAAGAAAAAAGTCAAGAGACAACCGAATAAATGAGGTCCACTATCATGGACTTGTATTTATTTCATTCTGAGAGGCAGTATTGCTCATAGAAGTAGCTGTTGATGAACAAATTAACCTAAATCTGTTCATTAATGTGTTTTAATAATTATCCCTTCAACTGCCTTCTTACTGTTTAGATTTTGGCTGTTAAGAAAAATCATTTTATTGTAAAGAATAAGGTATTTATTTCTTGTGTTTCTGTGTTTTTTGCTTTCAAGCATTCCACATGATGAAATGATGGATGGTGTACCACTGTTACGTGGAAAATAAGCACAGATTCCCTGACATATGAGAAATCTAATCATTATCTGGAAAGGTCTACATGTTGAATCCAACAGACTCTGTAAAGCAAGTGTCACAGGAAACCCCAATTCTATATGATTTGTACACAACTTCTACACTGACTGCATGCTCTCCCTCTGCACAGACGAGCGTTGGTGTGTCACTCTTCTCAGCTTTGCCAAATACTCTCCTTGTCATTACACACCGACTCCGGATCTCTTTGAATTATTGATCATTCAAGCATGCAGGATTTGATAGTGAGGGAGCTTTCTTGTTAGAGTTCAGAGAAAAGACTCCCTCTGCAAGTCCTCATAATTGATAAGCTCGCGTTTGAAAAGGAAGCCTGTCTGCTACCTCTCACTGCAGGATGGAAGATTACTGAGGACACACTTCCTATTGTATACAAATCTGACTGCTGCATCAGCTCACACAGTCACATGCACAAATGTCAGCGTACACATGTCTTTTAAAAGCAACTTGGAGTTTTTTCTGCTTTTTTTTTTTTTTTTTTTTTTTTTTT
>JAVQJG010200502.1:0-13676 GCA_036024015.1 Craterocephalus amniculus | reverse complement strand
TTTTTTTCATCTGAATTAAACTCTTGAATTTCTCTACATTATATTTTCTCTACTATTTTTTCAGTGTTTAAAATTTCAGAATTCAAAATTGGAAGAGGAAAATTTTAAAGGAAAAAAATTTGATGATAAAAAATTCAAAAGGAAAAAAATTCAGACGCTCAAATTCGACAGGTCAAATTCGGAGGTAAAAAATTCGAAGTAATTTTTCCACATCCGGGCAACCAGGATAAAGAGTCAATCCAAGATTACGTCGAACCGGCATTCAGTCAATCATACCGTGCTAGCAGCAGAGCAGCAGAGCGGCTGGAATCACGTGCACAATCCCAAACTGCCGCTACACGCCACCCCTTCACTATCGAATGTGACTCCAAATAGAGTCACACTCGCAGCCGCCGAAGGACACTGCAGTCGGAGGGGAGGACATAAAAAACAAGGACAGGGACGAGGCGCCCTCTTCTCTCCACCAGCACAGGGAAGCACACAAAACGCCATGGCAACACAGACGCCAGTGTAGCGTCACCCTCTGATTGCAGAGGCTGCGAGTTTGACTTTATTTGGAGTCACATTCGATAGTGAAGGGGTGGCGTGTAGCAGCAGTTTGGGATTGTGCACGTGATTCCAGCCGCTCTGCTGCTCTGCTGCTAGCACGGTACGATTGACTGAATGCCGGTTCGACGTAATCTTGGATTGGCTCTTTATCCTGGTTGCCTGGATGTGGAAAAATGACTTCGAATTTTTTACCTCCGAATTTGACCTGTCGAATTTGAGCGTCTGAATTTTTTTCCTTTGAATTTTTTTTCATCGAATTTTTTTACCTTTTGAATTTTTTACAATCGAATTTTTTTTCTTCAAAATTTTCCTCTTCCAATTTTGACTTCTGAAATTTTAAACACGGAAAAAATAGATAAAATATAATGTAGAGAAATTCAAGAGTTTAATTCAGATGAAAAAAATTCACACATGTAATTTCGCTGTATGAAATTTCGCTGTATGAAATTCAGAGGCTTATAAATTTCAAAATCCGATGGAACAGATTAACTTCCATAATACTGCCATTGTTATTTCCTATTTGGTAAGAATTTTAATAAAAGAAGTAAAAGCTCCCTTTGATATTACTAATAATAATATTGATATTAATAATAAGAAACAGAACAGCATTTTCATTAGTTTAATATTTAACAATAATGCATCATCCACTGAGTCTCTCATGATTTGCCTAACTTACTGTGAACAGTGTATATTACACATTTTCTGATAATTCTACAGCCATAAAAATCTGAATCTATCCAGACGGCTTCAATACAATTATGTTCATAAAGGGGTTAAGTCTCATTGCACATATTGGGATTGCTCACATAGTCCTTAAAGAATGCAGAAATCTTAATCCCACATTACATGGTTTAGGTTATAGAAGCATTTTTACAGCACGAGGACCATAAAGTAAGAAAGACGTCTCAGACTTGGGAGGGTTGAAGCAAAGAAAACGTGCAAACACCAGAGCAGATTTATTACGCGTTCGTACCTCCAGCTGCCGGCTGGCCTCCTCGTTGCGCAGCATGAGCGACAGTTTAGTTCGGAGGCTCCTGAAGTGCATGTCGCTCATCATGTTCGCCCGCTTTGTCGTGACCTCGTTCACCGACTGCAAAAGAGTTACAGCAGAGTTCACTCAGCGGGATGCGACTTACTGCCGGCCGAGCCGGGGCCCAGATCAGCTGTTGCACAGGAAAACACATGAACACGATGACAATGACGAACCAGAATAACCAGCTGCTTTTTCTCAGAGTCGTAGGTGATGCTGAACGCTCCGACGGCCTTCTTAAAGTCTTTGTGTGCAGACTCCTTGGAGCACCTGGAAACACGGGATAAACACGAGTCATTTAATGTAACATCCCATCTTCAACCATTTTCCCCAGCGATTGATCGACCAGAGAGCACAAACCTCCAACTGGCCCAGGTCCAGTCCTCCAGAGCTACCAGCCTGCAACTTTTAGTCATGTTCACGGCTCGGTACCGGGCCTCTGCAGAGCTCAGCCAGACAAGTTGCAGGATAGTAGCTCTCGTGGACCGGACCTCAGCATGATAAGAAGACATGATAAAAATATTATGTGCTTCTTACCAGGTGGTGGGTTTAAGTCAGAACAACTTCCAATGAACAACACTGTTATTATAAAGTTAAAAAATGAAGAAGTAAATTAAACCTGAAATCCAGCAGCTTGAAGACCCACCTTTACAGCAACAACTTGAAAAAAGTAGTTTTTATAAAGACGTGATAAGTGTTAGTACATTTTAGTATTGATCTTTTTACAAGCAAAACTATCTTGTTTGATACTACTTTTCATTTGTATCAATGCGTAAAGGCCACATTTGCTAGTTGGCATTAAGGACTGGCTGCATCACCACATTTTAAACAGGCAGCCCGTCCCCTGCAGCACTCTTCAGCTAGAAAACGCGGCTCAAAACAAATCTGCGAAATTTTCTGGTGTCTTCTGGACTTTTAGGGACTGATGTGAAAACATGCATCCTTTTCACGTTTTCATGGGAAGAAATTATCTCTGGACAAACAAATGAAGCTTTAATATAATGCGTTTATTTTACATTGTTAGTCTTTTCTGATATTTATTAATGGATCATTATGGTATTGTTTATATTGTCGTATTTTGGGGGTTTTCTGATTGAATTTTTATTAAGTTTTAGGAGGGACCGGAAATGAACACTGATCAAAATAATTTACCCATCATTTCTAATAAATTAAATCATACTGGTGAGGGAAAAACTGGAAATAAACCGTTTACTCTTCCCAGATTGATGGGTAGAAACAGCTGCTTCTCTAAGATGCTTTCTGATGTCTTTCCTCCTTGGAATTGTATTCACAGCTGAATGCTGCAGACCCACAAACTACCAAAACCTCTGCTTTCATAGAGGAGCTCAAACTCACAATGATATGCAAACAGCAAATAACTAAAGATATAGTCTGATAACAAGTCAGTAAATTTGAAAGGTGTGTGTGTGTGTGTGTGTGTGTGTGTGTGCGCGTGTGCGTGTGTGAATCTTACATCTGTCGTAGATCTTCTGGCACGTCCAGCCTGATCTTGATGAAGGTGTTTTTGGTGGCTGGTTTATTCGGGTTGACCGGCCGTAACCGCTCCAGCGTCACTATCTCGTTCAATGTGGCGTCACACGCAGCGTACTCTATGACATAAAACTACACACACACACAGAAACACGACGGTTAAAGGATGTGAAAGTCAAACCCAGTAACTCTTCATGCAAACCCAGACAGATTTTACACAAAAAGAGGATATCTGATCCTGCAGGTGTTAGAAGTTTCTCAGCTGCAACCTGCAGAGAAACCTCTAAAACCTGCAGGACCCCGGCCCTCAGCGACCCAGACTGAGGATCCTGCATGTAAAATAGGGATGAAAATTAGCCAGTCATTCATTAATCGATAGTTGTTTCATCTTATTGATCAATGAATTGACAAGCAGCAATTTTTATGAGAAGCTGAATTTCCCTCCGAATCAACAGGTTCCTTTCTACGAAAATGCAAATCATTTTCCTTAATAAAAGATTTATTCTTAACAGCAGAAACAACACATTCACACATGGAACAACGCAAACAAAAGTATCAGTATTAGTAATTACAGTAGTATAAATCTAATCTACTACTACTACTACCGTCATTTAGCAGACGCTTTTATCCAAAGCGACGTACATTGGAGAGAACAACACAGGCATAAATTCATAATCTAATAATTTAAATTATTATGTCTATGGTCAGAGGACAGCTTCTCTTGGGTTCCCACATCCTTGCATCAAAGATTTCTGCCGTCAAGCGCGTTTCAATGTGGGCTGGCAAGGAAGTACAGGCTCAGAACGATTCACTTATTTTAATCTAGTAATCTTTTACTAATGATTAACTGATAATTGATTAATTGCTTGCATCTCTAACATAAAACAATGTGGGAAAGACTATGAAAACAGGATGAACAACAGGACAACAATTCAGACCAGTTAAAATGTGAAACTGGGCAGTGAGACACTAAGACGTTTAAATTCAGCTTTTATTCGTGCATTCAGCTGATGTGGAACCTTGAAGCGAACTTTATCATCGGCTTCGTGGCTCATATCAGGCTGTAGATCTGCCCGAGTCTGATAAGGAGGGTTGTGGTGGATTTATGGTGGTTTAAGGTAGATGAATAATGAAGGAAATCACATGAATGTTTCCAAAGTGTAAGAGCTGCGTGTTCCGTAGGGCTGTGCATCTTCACTGGTCTCATGATTCGACTATCATATCAACGATTCAATGTGACTCGATTCCACGATGCATCCTCAATTTTCTTTCTCACTGCACGTTCCTACATTATCTTTACTAATTAAAATAAGCAGTCAGATTATTATGAACTACTTGTTTGTTTTTTATTATTTTATAAGTCAATCTGAATCTCCTGATACTGACAAACATCAGAAACAACCCTAACCCCCAGAAAGATACTGATGTATTTTCTGTCTGCTTAATTTTACATTTTTCCAGAGTTAATGTTTTAAACCGATTCCTGTTTGTCTACAGTTGTTGCAGCACGATAGCGCCACACACGCAAGCGGCGTCAGAATTACGATGCGATGCATCTTAGGAACAATTAAATTTAACATCCCTAATATTCAGGAAATGAAAGGTAATGCAGGAAGCTCTCTGAGCTCGGTGTTATAACTCTGCTCTGTAATGTTTCACATCATTTGATGGCATCTGACGGGCTGTTAACCACATTTTCCACTGACACAGAGAAGAATTACTGCTGTATACCGGCTGAGAAGTCTATTTATTGTACAAAAAAGGAAGGTAAATCACATTTTTTTAGCATCCATCATATCAGGATCCAGTGTCTCCGGCTGTATGAACTGGGACAGTGATGGTTGTCTCCACACTACATCTACGTTTCACATGTGACTCGAATGTCCTCCGTCTTTTCCAGTTCCATCTGAGGATGTGCTTTCTTCATCTCTACTGATGCTGCAGCAGATTTTGGTGTTGTCGCCCCCAGCAGCAACTTTATCTAAACAGTGTTTGCACCAAAAGTTGTTTGGTCCACATCCTACATTTTTAAATCAAAGTATCTCCAGAGGACAGCTAAGTCTCCCCAAGCTCCCGAATTTATGTTCAGGAGGCAGATGCTCACTTTTCTTATAGTTTTTGGGGTTTAGTCGTGCTGCTGAGGGACATCTGAGCTCCTACCTGCTCTTTATTTTCCACATATAATTCTTAACAGTATTGCCATCATTAATTAGAATTTCCCTGGTTTGTTTCCAACAATGTTTTAAGCAATTTAACCCTTTGTTTGCAATATATAAACAAATTCATATAACACAATAAATTGGTATACCAGGTCTTCAACTGAATGAACATCAAAGTCCCTTAAACCAAAGGGTTTTTTGGGGTGTTTCGGCTTGAAAATGACATACACAAACGGATTATTTCTCTTTGATTATAAGTGCTACATTAAACACCTTTGTATCAAAATAAAGCTAACACTTGTGAGATATTTTCAGAGATGAAACCATCCCCATAGGTGCAGCTGTGTCACATAGCTGAAAATGGAATATGAGTACACTTTAACAGTGATGTGGATAGGTCTTCAATGAAGTGAGTCCCCGGGACCCACTGGTGGCAATATGAATGGGTCCTTGTGAAATTCAGTGAGTCCTTAATCAAAAAAAAGTTAATTTCCATTTCTTGTATTCTTCTATTACCTAAATTGTAGCATTAAACTTCTTTGACGGTGGTAGAGTAGGAGGAAGCTTTATTTTAGTCGTTAATTGTTATGTCAGTCATTAAAATTTTTTGATCACGATTAACTGCATGAAGGTTAGAGTTAACTCATGATTTGAATATCAATCGCATTATTAGCACATTTTTAAAATATATTTCATTTTTATCTATTTTAGTTCATCATATCTTTTAGCAAGATGTTTGTCATGATCTAATGCTCATGTAAGCTGTTAGGAAGTCAACATAGATTGGAAAACATTACAAATCCTGATTTGTTTAGTTTTTTATGTTGATGTTTGATGCTGTAGCTTTCTTTATGTGAGGTATAAGTACTGTGAGAGTTGCGATTTCCGAGCTACCTTGAATGCGTCGCAGTGCTGCAAAGCATTCTGGCTGACAACGCAAGTTTAAGGGTGTTTTCACACATATTTGTCAACCCGGCGCTGCACCAGCAGTGAAATATTTTCCAATGTTCACTTTTCAACTAGAACGGCTCCGTTTCACAGCTTTTTATGACGGCCCAAGCAGTCGCTCCAATGACTGAGCGTTGTGTTTCCATGCCAACTACATGGAAGCAGATGCGTAATTCCAGCAGCAAATAAAGCCCCTGAGTTGTAAAAACGTAACACAATTGAGATTTTACAGCTACGCCGTTTGTTGCCGATATTACTATTGGTAGTGGTACTTTATACACAATGTTTATTTCATATTTAGCGTGCAAAGGATGCACGGCTGCGTGTGGAGAACAATGTTATCATGCACTGAAGGCATCCGATGAGGGCGTTTAACTGACAGCACTACTTTATTTATATCATCATAGCACACCCCCTACATAGTAAACCATCGATACGAAAGAACATTATTAGGAAGAAGAAACTTGAGTTTACTTAAGATGAAGTTCTATTTGAAATTGTTGGAAAGAAATCCGCAGTGACTGGCTAGTTGTTTTGGAAGTGGCTAACCAAGCATAGCGATGTCCTACGAGGATCTGCTGGCAACGAAATTTATTTTACTTGTTAGTGCGATGTGGAACACAAGTTGTTCTGCACGAATATACTTTCTAAGGAGAGAAATTAATTGCGTCCCTGGGAAGCATAGATAGTAAGTTTGCTGCGTCCTTTCAGATTTTAATGCGTCAGGGACGCAGGACGCGTACCTAAAAACATCACTGCTTTAAGAATTTTGCCTCACCTAAATATTTTTTGCATTTCATAATATCTAAAAGCTTTTAAAACACTCTGTGGTAGATACAAACCTCCAGAAAACCGTGACTCAGCATGTTGTATCTGTGCAAAGTTTCATAGAGCTGAAGTGAAAAATGACAAAGTTACGGTAGGATTATGCTGTTTACAATATGACCATCAGCACTGATGCAGATTGACTGATACGTCTTCGGCCATCAAACCCTTATAACCAGGCAGAAAGTTGTGTTTGTGGTGGAAATGCAGTATGTAAACTGAAATGTAGAGCTTCCTAAATGCGCTTTTCACCAGGTGTATTTAACTTTTGTAGGTGAAGCAGCAAAGGTGAGACAGAATTGATGATGGTATTTGTCCAACATGAAGCAGAACTTTGTCCTTCTGCTTCTGTGAATCTTTGTCATTATGAGATGAAATGTATATTTTTGGAACATGTGAGATGTGCGCTTTAAGTAGACGAGACATTTGTCCTGTGTATATGCCTTTGTGTGGACCCAGGGATCCATCATTTCTGTTTACATATATTTGCAGACTTTGTTTACCTTCTCTTTTAATTGTTGTCTGCGTGTGTTTGGTGGTCACATACATGGTTTACATATGATATTAGCTGGGATTCTGGGCTTTCTCTGGATACCACATGTCTCTATTTACATTTCTAACCAGACGTTAGACGCGAGAAACGATTCATTTAGTCCCACAGGCCCCGGCTTCAGAGGCTTTCGGGTTCAAGAGGTTAACCATAAAAACAAGCGAAACAGGGCCTTACCTCTCCTTTGACCATGCGAACCTTTGCCAGCCACCATCCACATGGCTCCTTGTCGTTAGCCCTAGAATAAACCTGACACACAGAAACATGCAGCCGGTTTACACCCATTTAAAACCAACTTGCAAGCATTCAGCAGGAAAACACTGCGGCTGATTATTTTTATTACGATAAACTGATTCATGATTCAATCGTCTGGTTTTAGTCTCTATCAGAACCACAGTCTGATCATAACCATCATGATGATAATCCTTAATAAAGCTGTTAAATTCTAAGAAAGTGATTTTCATTTGTCTGCCAGGTTCAATTTCTCCATTCGTAAGACCAAATCTCCCATATTGTTATGTACAATGATAAATGAAAAAAACCTCTACAATAACTATCAGTATGAGTTCATGTCGGAGTGATGCGTCCAACAGGTTTAGTTTAGTCTGTAAAGATGCTGATATCATTTGATATTCAGTAAATCAGACATTGTCAGGTTTTAGAAATGAAAGAATACGGATGTGTGTAAAATATTAGTTAGATGATCACATCAATCATTTGATTAGACCTGTGCTTAACCAAATATTTTTATATATATGCATGTTTTTACAAACATGGGATTATCCTTGAATTTATGGACATTTTACTGGTGATTTCAAGAAAAACTTAATTTAATTCTTTTTCTCTTAGTGTAGCCCTAAGAGAACTACCCCTGTAGTTTAGTTCAATCCTACTGGGGTCATTTACAGTATTTTAGAGATTTCAAAACATCAAGATATACGTTTGTCTGCAAAATTATTCCTAAACTTCCATTAAAAAGGAGGGGAAAAAGATCAGCTGCAAAACGTAATAATAAAACAAAATCTTATGAAAACCATTAGATTGTTTTTGAAAGACAGGCAAAAAATATGAGAAATTAATCTACGTTGCATCACTCAAACTATTTACCTGAACAATTAGGGTTTTTTTGGGAATTCTCCATCAGACTTCTACACCTGTCCACAGGTATTTTGGTCCACTACTCATCAGCAAAGTGCTCTCATTGGTCCACAGGGCCGCATTTCTATTTGTTCTTTTTAATTCACATAAATTAAAAAAATATGTTTTATTCCACAAAATTATAATTTAGCAAATTAATTTTTATTACCCCTTTTTTCAGTCTCCAGTTATCAGAATTACTATAAGAATTTTGCCTTTTCTTTAATGGGGATGGATCATTTTGAAACATAATGAAACCAAACCGGCTCATTTTTCTTGTTTGGCTAAATAGTTGAATGTTTCCCTGTGACACAAACGTTCAGTTTTATTTGCTTGTTCCTGAACTGACACTTTTCGTGTCCAGATGCATTTAACGATCAGTGAGTAATTCCCACCTCAACTTCATCGCTTTCATTGATCTCTTTGCAGAAGCCTGTTGGAGGAGGAAAACGTACATCCTGGAACGGGATCTGACGCTCCGGCTGCCAGCTGGGACGGAAACACACAAACATAAACACGTTCCTCTTATTATCAGCCAAAGCTGCCGTATCACAGCGCGCATGTACGTTCCGTTACTCACTTGTTTTCAAACGCCACAGTGACAGATCCCTCCTGAACGTCCTTCACAAAGGCCTGCGGGAGTCAGAGGAGGGAGGTAAGGTGCCACATAATGCATCAAACAAACAAACACTTTCTCCTTTTGGGATTTACAGCTTTGGGAGTGAATGAGGTTTATTCCTGCTCTATCAGTCTGTACCCAGTCTGCATCCATGTGTGTCAAATACAACAAATAGGAGACAATATGCCTAAAAGGAAAAACTCAGACGGAGATACTCAGAGGCAAACACTCGTCTAATAAGCGAGCAGTGGGATGAATAAAATGATTTAAAGAGAAAAGTACAATTTTGAATCCCTCCATGGATCACATCCATTCAGAAAAGCATCACAGATGACAAAGATGAGAAGCAGAAGATGGTGTGTGCACTTATTTTAGCAACACCTCTGCCACATGCTGAACACCTGTTACACAACACATGAGAAGCTGCAGCCTAGTTTAACCAAAAGGTGGTATAAATAAAACCGCCTGCGAGCAGGACCTCCTTGACCTGTGACCATGAATGGGATTATGGATATTTCGCTCAAACGTTAGTAACAGCGTTCACCCGATCAAAACTGGGGAAATATTCGGTTTAAGACACACGAAGGCTGAGACAGAATCATCTCGTGACCTGGAAGTTGATTTTAAATTATTCATTAATTATTTCAAACAATTATTTCATTGCATGTTCCTTGCTCTTGCGTGTTTGCCACTGGCAACGGTTACATGATGTTTTTTAATTGGGCATTAATTGTTTAAATTAAACAATTCGGAATTCAAATCTTCTGCTTCAGGGTTACATAAAAAAATAATTTCTGAATTAAGTGTTCTTAATTTCGGGGTTGGGAAGGGTTCTGATTGGACAGGGGGAGGTACTCGTGTCTACAGGAGGTAAACAAACTCCACTTCCTGCTTCGTTTCTTTTCGACTCAAACATGAAAAACCACAGAAGAAGAAGCGTTTTCACCTGATGCGGATTCTAGTTGTGAAGCAGCAGCTGGCCGCTAGCATGCTACTTCACTTTCACCTGGACACACTTGTTCAGCGTTCGTTTGCTTCGTGCACTGTATGCAGTCACCATGGCGAGGACAACTCAAAGCAGAATGCAGGTTTACAGGATAGAGGAATTATTTAATTTTCAGTTTAAAGTGGAATAAACCACACACTTCGGGATCATGTTTAATTTCGGAATAATTGTTTTTCAGAATTAAGTGTTTACATGGTCACTTTTCATCTATTTAAAGTAGAATAATTTAAATTCTGAATTAAAGAGAAATTAAAACTGACATAAAAGTGACTGTTGACCCTTAAATTACTACAATTTTCACCTAAAACAGGTTTTTATGGACGAGACACTTGTAGAGTTTCTGTTGCATCATCTGTAACTGCAGCACAGTATAGTTTTAAATAGGGATGGGCATTCGATTTAAATGATCCTAATCGATATCAGGAGAGTTAACGATCAATTAGTAATTAAGCATTAATATTCCTCTATTAAAATTCAATATTTATAGCCTATAAAGTGAAAGTAGAAAATTTACAGTTAAATGGGATTCGTTCAGTGGTTACACTGGAAAACATGTGCTGACATGCACCAATCTAAAGACGCATTCGATCATTTAATCGATTAAAATCTTAGCGATATATTAATCGATTAATTATGCCCATCCCTAGTTTCAGACATAAACTGCACTGGTGACCGGTCTGAAATAAGACACCAGGATGGTCCACTAGACTCCGAATGATTGGCCACCCGGTTCAGTCGAGGGGTGCAGCATCGTGCCAGACCGATATCGTGTTGACGCTGCACGACTCAACGAATCAGACTTTTAAATAACATGTTCCACTGTCCACTGGAGGCGGCGAAAATTACTGAAAGATACAACTCTGTCTGCTGGTTAATGCAGGACGACTTCGGTTTCCAGCATATAGCAGCTAAAACCAAAACCTTTCCCGTATTCTTCCATGTCGAGTCATTTATCCTGTTTTATTGGGAAGAAAGCTTAACACCCCTTTGAAACTCATCTTACTTTTTAACAAATAAATCCTAATATTTTCATATGTTTTTGTTAGATATGATTTGATTACATTGTTTGAAATTTACAAGAAATATTTAAGCTGTTACTAAGTAAAAGATGCTGCTGTTAAAATGTAACTTGTTTTTAGAAATAACTTCCTTTAATATAAAAGTTCACTATGCACACGTCGAATATTAACATGACTTAAGTTTGCATGCTAAAATGTGGTAATTTGCTAGAAAAAAAAACAATATAAATCAGGAATCCTGCAGGAATAATGTGAAATTTGTGTTAGATGGATTATTTCTCCCTTTTAATAACACCAGTTGGCGTTGTATTAATGATCGCCTTTAAATAAGATAAAACTTATAAGGGTTATGCTCCGGTGGGATGATCAAAACAAGTGGAAGATGCCCACCTTAAAAAGTGTCAAAATCTTCTGCAATATTCTCTTGTTGGTACTAATTCCTGCTGTAAGGCATGTGTCAGACACAGGTGTATAACAGAGCCATGGACATGTCAGAACCAGATTCTGGAGCTTGTGGTCATGCCTCATCTCCATATTTTGGGTCTTAACTCCATCCTCCTGGATCAGGACTCTGTTTTAAAAAGGGAACTATCCACATTTATATCAGCAGTGCTGCACAATCCGAAGAAGCCACTTTCTTACAAATATACTTAATTGTAAAGAGGAATAATCCGGATTTCCAGCAAGATATGAACCACCACCAATTTCAAACATTCCTGTCGTGCGGCTAGGCATCTGATCTGCACTAACCTGGGACCAAATATGTAAACCAAAGCCCAGAATTAGGATGGCTCCTGGGATGGAAAGGACATCAGCAAGTTTACTCATTGCGTGAACTCCTGCAAGCAGCCCTGTTGCTCTGAGTCTGTCCCCTAAAAGTCAAATTACAAGCATAAAATTTGTTATCCTAATGAACAAAAGCTTCACCTGTGACGGCTACAATCTGCTCGACTGAATCTACACATCTACTGGGAAAGATTACAAAGTCACATCCTAAACACAAAGCAATTTACAAATATACTGGTAGCTGTTTATCTCACGATGGCTCCAATAACAAACACAGGTCACGTGATCATCACTTTTAACCTCAGCCTCTGTATTTTCATCGTTAATCCGACTTGTTGCCTCTGCACATCACCACATCCATGCAGTCCCAGTAGCCGGGGTAATAAGCAGCCCTCTCAGACACACACGAGTTAACGCAAAAACCACGTTAAAAACAATTAAGTTACTTTGTGGGGAAAAAAGGATTATCCGAAAATGAAACCGACCCTGCCCATCACTGAACACAAGACAATAACGCCAGCATTGCTGCTGCAACGCCTGCTCCGGTTTTGCAGCGATATTTCCGCACAATACTGATGAAAGGTTGATGCAGCAGCAGCAGCATCGTAGTTTTGTTGACAGGTTTCTACATTTACGTCCCGCTGGAGGCTGACCACAAGCAGAGGCCCAAACACACCGAGCAGACACCTCCGGGCTAGCTCCGTGACACAATTCCCATCATTAACTCGGGATGGAGCGCAATTATCAGGCGGGAAAACGCGAGAGAAGTCATCAACTTACCTTATAAAAGGCTCCACTCGTCCCTCTCACTTCCACGACGAGCTCCTCCATGACGCAAGTTGCTACAGCTCGCTAGCTAGCTAACTTCCGTCAGCGATGTTAGCAGCTAGCTAGCCAGCTAGCCTGATGCTAGCCCGATCAGAGTTTCTCTGCCTGCCAGCTGCGTGCAAGAAGAGCGCGCGCTAACCGTGTGCGGCAGGAGCGCTGCTTTCCGTGCTGCACCGTGTGTGGGTTTAGCGTGTCTTCCTTTCAGGTGCGCAATTCCAAACCTGCAAGAGAGGAAAAGAAAGTGGCTATCCGCGTTAGCTTGGAGTAGCTTGTTAATGTGTGATTGGCGGTGGAGCAGCTGCTGCTGGACGCATCTCTCCATGTGACGTCTCCGCTTTCTTCCTCTGCGGCAGGCTGAGGCTGCTGCCCCGCATCCCAGGCGGCTGCTGCTCTCCACGGGCAAAGGATGGGAATGCCGGTCTCACATGCATGGAAATATGTCAGAATTAAGGTGTACCCCTACTTTATAGATTCACTAGAAAAAAAAGTATTCCTTTAATTATTATAAATGTATTGTTTTGTTAGGTTGTCATGATCTTAAGCACCAGACGCCATTCTTTCTATAAGGTCATTATATGAATATAATATAATATAATACTATATTATATTATATTATATAATATAATATTATATAATATTATATAATTCAATTCAAAGTTTATTAGGAGACTCAAGTCTATATAAAAAACACAAGTAAAATACATATAAAACACATAACAAATAAATAAA
>JAVQJG010200450.1:0-10380 GCA_036024015.1 Craterocephalus amniculus | reverse complement strand
TATTATTTTAAAGTACTTATATTTCTTTTTCTTTTCATTATCCCTTTAAATTGTATCACCTTGCTGTCTATTGTGTGTCTTTTGCTGCTGTTGCGCTGCAATTTCCCCGCTGTGGGACACATAAAGGTTATCTGAATCTGAATCTGATAAAAGGTGCATTCTGAGCACAAGAAGCCACAACTTAAATACCTTGGGGCTTAAAGGAGCCATATTATTGCATCTCTTAATGATTTCTTCACTGAGATCTACAGTATAGGGTAGATGAGGCTAATTAAGTCCATTAAAGTGTAAAACTTCACTTTTCACAGGAAAGCCAGGGCGGTTGCGTTGGCCATGCTCTGAAAAACACTGCACTTCAGTTTTATCAACTCCATTGTGTAGCACATTTATCGAAGGTTTTGACCGTTTTCCTTTGTGCTATAAAACAATCTGAAATTAAAGAGTGATTTCTCTGATTTTTACTGCTTTCTTGTTCTGATCAGTTGCAGCTTGTGCTGCAGCAGAGTCTCGCCAACTGAATGAAGCGGCCATGAATAACTCGGCTTAAATGCTGTTTGCAAAAAGTACTTAGCAATCTCATGGTTAAATTCAAGGTCAACATATTTCACGAGTTATGGTGCAGATTAAACATGGAATGAATCAGACATAAATCCTGGGAACACTTGACCACTCAGACATGTTTACGGCTGGAAGCCATACCCCAAAGGATTGCTTATTTTCAAAACTTCAAGAATTGGTCGCAGGTTTCTGCCTCTGACACAGTATAGACTAGAGCTCAACAATCTTGGGATGTTTGTACAACTGACATCCCAGTCTTGTCTTTGGTATATCAGACACGTCAAATTCTGCCTCTACAAAGGAAAACAATAGAGACAGCACCTATCTTTGTAACCTATTCATCATGTTGGCTGTGTGAAGGGAGGTTAGCTTTAATGATGCAACAAATCCTTCCAACCACAACTAAAATTTACATCTAAAGAAGGTCCAGGAATAAAAATGTTTTAGAATGGAATATTAAGAAGTCAACAATATTTATTTTTTAGACAATTATTTGAGACATTTACATATATTCTGTTGTATTTATGATTATGGGACTCAAATTTTTTTGGTACTTAAGCAAAGAACACTGACCTCCCAAAAAAGCACCTCTCAACCCGCCACTTATCTACAGACATCCTAACAAAAAAATTAAACAGAACTAAGATGTTTTAACTCCAAAAGGTTACATGTTGTGTTAATTAAGCATCAACTTGGTTTTTCAGTGTGGGGTTGCCATTACCAGAGCGCAAACAGGTAAGTTAACAGCCTCACTTTGAAGTGAGCTTGCTGTAGTTTGCGCTCTTTAAAATAAGTTACAGTCTCTCTTCTGTTCTGCAGCCTTTAAAATCACTGGCACTAGTTAAAAGGAATAAGCTGTAACATAATAACAGTCAAAGAGAAAGAACTCAAGCTAGCTCTCATGAGACCCCAACCACCACTCCCCGAGCTGGACATCAGTAGCAATGCAGAGAGGCAGCAGTGCTCTTTCATTCAAGTGCAGTCTTTCCTTTTCTCTTCCTTCTTGCTTCTTGTGAAAGTAACACTGCCAATGTAATTTTCCATGAGAGCTGCTCCATTTATCAAGCCCAATGGCACATCGAGGAAGCTGACAAATGCCTTACTCCTTTAGATTTGTATAATGAGAGGTGGGAGAGTGAGACACACTCAGAGGTGGTTAGCACTTGTACGAAGGAAGTAGAAATGATTTATTCAGCATCTGAGAGCCAATGCTTTGGGGAGCTTTAACTTAGGACACAGACAATGTAGCCATGACAATTACACCACTACCATGGAGAACAAGATTGCTGCTGAGACATGTACTGATTAATGCTTGGATTACACAATCTTTGTTCCCTAGAATTAATGGACAATTTGCAACGAAGCTGAAAATGCTTTTTCACACCCAAATTCTCTATTAAATTTCTAAGCATTGATCACTTAACCAATACATAAACTCAGTCATATAGTTGCATACAATTTTCACTCAAGATGCCATTCACTTAAAAGGCCATCATAAATTAACATTGCAAAATATAACCCTAAGAGGCATACAGGAGGTTCAGCATGATATAAAATAGCATATGTGACTCCAGTGACCGTAGCTGTAGCAGGTTTTCATTGTTTCTCATCAGTTTAAGGATCATTTTCACAATCGCAGCAGTATGCAAAAAGCAATCATGGGGTGGCTTATTTACAATCAAGGAAGACTTGCAACAGTTAAGTAAAAAAATGGTTCACACATAACTACATAAAAAACAGCTTCCTGGCAATGTGTTGACCCACTTAAATTCTGCAAATGAATTTCTGTTATCTGCTGTACAGATAAATTTCAATACTTAAACATTAATAATGACGTGATGGTGGCAGTATTGGTAAGGTACAGTAAACCACAGCACCAGAAGGTAACCATCATAACATGTGTAATTGCAATAGAGGCTAGAAATAAATCTAGCACTCATGTTTGCATTTTTGTCGACTGCAGAGCTTCTCCACTTCCTCTCCCACTTTAAACAGACTCAAGATTGCCTGAGCTAATAGGCTACCACTAAATTTGGAGAAATATCTACACTCCTTTCAAAACAGTACCATTAACAGACAGCAGACTTTAGCAGTGTAATACCGGTTCATCTCCGTGCCTACAGAGGAGATGGAGTGGGAGGACATCATGACAACTGTCAGAAAGACATCTGACTTATTCATAAAGCTGCTTGGTGTTCAGGTGGGTGTTCTGTTTGGGGTGAAATGCCAAAGAGCTTTTGCTAAATTAGGTAAGAAAAATCACTCAGTTGGTGACTGTAACTCAGTTTGCTCCTCCTGTACTATAATCATATGTTAATCCATGTGGTTCATTTATTCTTAATGTGTTAAGAATGGTGCTGTGTTGCAGTGGGAGAGGAGAGATGTTGAATCAGGCACTGCATACAGCTCTACATCAAACTTGGAAATATTAATTGACTGTGCCTGATAACTAATGAAACATCATCCGACACCTCTGGCATATGCATCAATAATTAAACAAAAAGGAAAAAGCAAGCAGCCTACAGCTAAATGCTGTCCTTTCATTGTCTCAGTATAATTTGACATTGGAATGTTTTTCTCTGTAAAGTCATAAAAACAAATACTACTAAAATGCAACTCACAGGCACTAAATATTTTGTAAGCACTAAATGATTAACAATGATCAATGAGAAGTGGCTTTGGCTTAGAAGTGAAAGGTAGACATATCCCTTTTAACATTATCAGAAATTACCTTATATTTTAATACCCATCAAAGAATGTTGTTAAAACTAATTTACTAGTAAGAACAGCAACATTATAAATCAAACACACCATGTGATTAACAATCAGCATTGGCTGATTGAGCTTCCAATAACTGGGAAATGGCCCTGAAAATCCTGTATGGATCATCCTTACATTTGAGAAATGACCTGTAAAAAGGAACAGCTTCAAAGCTCTCTTGCTTCTGCTGATGTATCTTGAGTAAGTTTTTTTCTTGAAGCCACAAAAATACAGAGCTGAACCAGCTCTAATTTTCAATTACTCCAATAGACACAGAAGGTTCACCTTACTTAATTACTCTTTAAATGATTAAAATAGCATTTCTATACCTTTTATATGTTCCAAACTTTAAATATGTTAACATTAAATTTATGATTAGTTAATCATTAATCTAAATGATTTCATTTGTAGGTGTTACTCCATTATTATCGCTGTACTTGACTTCACCATGCTTCTCCTTCCTGTGAGGTGAAACATCCCAATTGGTCAATGTTGACTCAGATGTGACAAACTGACTCACAAAAGATAAGTGCTCTCTGACACATTTTCTTCCTGCACCTTCATTTATTGTAGTTCCAATGTAAAGAGCTCCCTCTAAGCTGGAAATGATAAGTGTAGCATTGTAATAGGGGAAACATTTAAGGAAACATAGCCTTTTAAAAGCAAACGCGACCTCTTGTCCTTCATTCGTTGCCGCCTGTCAACCAATTCACACAGTTCTCCCTCAAAAGCCTTTTCATTCCAAATACATTATGATTACAAAGACTTTCTATGAAATTCCTTTCATAGCAGTCAGCCCAAGGAGGCTCTGCAGCTTGTGTTCATGACTGGGTGTCCTGGATTTAAGGAATCAAACAGGCTTCCTCACAGCCCATCCCCCACGCCACTTTCAGAGCAGCAGGAAAAACGACAGAGGCGTGCTGTGCACCAGCTCCCTCCCCCACACACTGCTCCACCAGGCATGGCTGGGGCTTGTGGGATTAAGAATGGAACACGATGACAGACAAAAACAGTCCTCAGCACCTCCCTGCTCTGCTGTCCTTTATACTGCAAGAGCATGAAAAGGCTGCTATGAGGCATACAATAGACACAGTGATAGATAAACTCTGAGTGAACAAGATAAGTGTGGGTGAATACATGGATCTTTATATTATTCTTGTATGACAATGTCAGCTTTGAAATAGTTTTATAAAAAAAGTCGAACATAATTTAACGTTTGCTTCATTTCACAGACATAATGCTCTGTACCAGTATAGGCCTGACAAGGTCTATTGAATTTAAGTCTGCAATTAATGCTTTTCTGGTAAATGTGAAGTATTAACACCTTTACAGATAACTGCAAAAAATTATAGTTGGTACTCATTTTTAAAAGAACATAGGAAATTATTAAAATACAGGGGTAATTGTGCATCCCTCTAGAAATGAATAAAGTCCCTTCTGTCAAGAACAGAAAAGAACATCACCACTCTGTGGGCTATTTCCTGTAGCTGGTCTCAGCATCGGGCTCGTCAAGGGTGCTCTTATTCATTGTATGGTAATAAAAGAGAAAACAGCAGTAGGTCTTTTTTATGCATCACATGTCAGATTGCTTTAGGGGATGCAGTGCATCTCTATGCCTGCAGTAGGCAACAGGCTGTCACAAGCACAATGTCAGGAAGCCTAAAGCATTAGGTCAGATTGTATTAAATTAAATTGGTGAAAGCCACTTCTGTTTCCAAGACACCTCACAGTCTTCTGGAAAAGACATTAGTACCTGTGGCAAGCATGTCTTGTTAATAAATAATCTTAATGGCATCTTAATCTTAACACCAGACAATATGACAGGATAGTTAGCATAGTTTCTTTTACTTCTTTTTAAAGATATTAATCAAATTTTATATGTTTCAAGATGCAAAAGGTTTTAATCAGATCTATGCTGGCATTTAATAAAAAGGGAAGTTAATATTTCCCTTTCACGAAAAGAAATATATAATCACAAGTAATTACTGGAACAGGAGATTAAACAAAATCATCCAACACGAAAAGAGAATAGAAAAAAAAAGACGTACCTTCTCATTTTTGACCTTCTTTAACGTCTTGCACTCGTTACCATTTTCCACCTCATCTGGTTCGGCTTTTGTGGTCAATGCTGATACTATCCCAACAGATTCAAGTGCAATATTCCCCATTTGATTGGCATCTGCCAAGTCTGTTGATTGTGTGTTGTCAAAGGATGTATTCCGGCTATTCCCCAAAGCAACCTGGGCTTGAGATACATCCTTCTCTGTGACACCAATTGCCACAACTGGGGCGCCATCTGTTTTGTCTTTCTTACTTTTCCCACTAGCCCCTTCTTTCTCTTTTTTCCCACTGAGAACACCCCTGGAGGCTTTGCCCCCTTTTTCCATGTTCTTCCCAGAGGTGGAATTGTTGCTAGCAGCTACTGCACTCGCTGCTGCGCCTGTCGGCTCCCCTTGAGTCCGTCCTGTAGTTTCTTTTTTACCCCCATCTCCAGCCGAAGCTTTGCTACTATTGTCTTTAGAGTTCTTACTGCGCTTGTATTTGGATTTGCTTTCCTTGCCTTGAGAGCCAGACACTGGACTAACAAACCTTATGTTGTCAGGCAACGCTGCCACTGCACTGGGTGGTGCCGCCATGCCGTCCTTGGTGCCAGACATCTCAAGTTTGTCCTTCTCTAAGTCAGCGTCAAGGTCAATAATCAGATTTCCAACACCGATATCCCACTCATCCCCGCTGTCGTAAGTGTCCACCGCATTAGAGTCCACACCTTTCCCGCCTGCAGTGCCACCACTTAGGGACATTTTAGTGCCAACGGCCCAGGATTGCCTCAGTGAGGTCCGACACCCTCTCAGACGGTTGGGACTCAGGGGCAAGGGTTAGAGAATCTTCACGGTCTACTCGTTCCTGTCCCATTTAACCACATTTTTGGCCTAAAAAGAAATAAGAAGAGAGATTTATTAATGCAACATTTCAGCCACAGAATAAAAACACTATATCTCTACCATCACAAAACAGGAACACAGGATTTCATTGTAGGCATCGCAAAAAAAAGAAAAAGAAGAAAAAAAAGAAAAATCTTTTGATCGTAAGCCAGTAATTCTCAGATGATCACTGTGCAAACCACTATGGTAATACCCAATACAGCACTGCTCCGAAACCCTCTCCTCATAATCACTTCCCACAGTTGTCATGGCAACCCTGGGAAATGTAGCCTAAATCCTGCTTTGACAGCCAAGGTGGCCCCACTGTTCTGAATGACTGGCTCTCTTTTCACGAGGCACCGCTGATAGTGTCAATACTGATAAATAAGGAGAAGCCGGCCTTACAAACCCCCACATGCTTTATGGAGCCTTGCCTTTTCAACTCGAGAGCAATAACAGTAATCTTGCATTAACAGAGGGGCTTAATAACATGAACCGGTGTGTCCCAAGAGAAAACCAGGTTGTTTGCTTAAACAAAACAACACAAAAGGTCATCACGTTTCATGTTTTTAGTAAATCTATGTAATATCCTTGTGCCGACGCCAGCTTCATCTGATTTTAGGACGTTCCGCAGATCAGGGAGGATAGATAAAAAATCTGGTTAATCCTAATCTTCAAAGTGCTGCATTACAACAGGTTTAGAGTACTGAAGAGCCTTTTTTGTTTAATCTAGATATTTGTGCGTCTTTTAAAACATTCAGTGATTGGTTGCTAAAAGATGCATTAAAGCCAAAGTCAAGTATGAATAGCAGTTGGTTTAACAGATCTCTAAAAATCCTCTACGGTTGTTTGCATATTAGCTTCATGCTGCATTACAATGATCCCTGAGAATATTTTTGTTTTTACTGTCAAGACACTGAAGTCTCTATGAATAACACAAGCTTTACTAAAACACAGAGCGCAGCTGTGTAAGTACTATTACTGCTCATCAGTACTCGTCTATAACATTTATTACTCAATGAGGAATAACAAACGTCTTGCAAGCGGAAAACTTAAAATACACTCAACAATGAAAATGAAAAGCTCCAGTTTACTGATCATATCTCAGTGAATCCTGCAATCGCTTCCTTTTATTCTGTTCAATCTCCAACAGCATTTAGAACTTCTAAAAGAAATGAACAGGCATTTGAAGTGAATGAAGTGCTTCATTCTCTTATCTATTCTGGAAAAATAGCAGTTTCACCTCGAAGCAGTTTAAATACCACTGAAGTTGTAAATCAGGTGTCAGACTGCAGCAGCTATAACCAGAGTGTAAATGGATGAAAATCTTACAGTACGGTCATCTAAGAGGTCACTAGGTGGAAGTAAATAATGATCATCTGCATCTAGAGCCGCCATCTCCCTCTGCAGTAAAGAATATGAAGGATATGTGGCTCGAGTGCAGCTGCAGTAAAAGTGATAAGATCAATACGGTCACTAACTGGCATGAATATCCACTGGTTTCTTGGTGCTGCACAGACCTGATTTACACAAGCCAGAGAAAAGAGCTTTAAAGATCTATTCAGCAAAATTAGTTATGTACATTTTTAGCAGATTAATGGTGATAATGGTGTGCTTGGTATGTTTCGAGTGTTTCATCATGTCTCTTGAATAAAATACTTTAAATTAACATATTATTCCAACATAACTTTACATTACAGCATTTTTTTGCAGAAAATCTTATTTAATTTTCTTTATAATACTCATATCATTTCTTGCTCTAAAACCACAAATTTAACACTACAACCTGACATGATAAGTAAGCAAAATAATTTTAGTTCCAATATCTGGAACCACCTGCAAAATAAGGTAAAAATACATCATATACAATGGATTCTTCTCAACACCTACAGACAAGCAAATGATCAAGAAATCTGAATTACTTCAGTTTTCTAGATTTAGACATGTGTAATTATGATTCATCAAACCAAATTCTTCTCCATAATTTAACTACATCCCTGAATGGGCATAGCATGAAGTTAGCATGTCTTGGCTTTGCTCATGTTCATAAAATATTTCAGTTCATCTTTATAAAAGAAAGAGCTAAAAAATTGTATTTATTTATTTAGATTTACTCAGTCTCATAAACATCAGCACCAAGTTTTGTCTTCGTTAAAATGACTCTTTTTTTACAACGTTACTGACTTATTAGTCCAAAACTGCAGGTGGATGACAGATTGCAAAGAGCTCATTCAATGTTTCACATCACCCCCCTCCTAGTGACGGGGGTAAAACTATTAAACAATCATTTGATCATTGTGTCTGCTTATTCCTCACAGATGGTTCCCTCAAGGAACAACAGTCAGCGACAGGTTTTAGAGGGTGGAGAGATGCAGCTGTCCCTGTATGACTGGGTAAACAGTTGTGAGGTCTAATTTGTCCAACACCTCCACAAAGGAGAGGTTGTAACTCCATCGGCAGTTGACCCACTGTAATGCCCTTAGCTAGAACTGCAGTGCAAGCCCCTTTTGAAAAGGGTCCACCGAGGAAATGTCCCTGCGAGAGCCCCATTGAGCGAAAGGCATGCAGGCTGTGCAACTCCCAGAGTGCTTGTCCCTTTTTCACAGATCCTGTTTCACTCGACTACCTATTAGAGGCCAAGTAGAGGTGACAATGCCTTGACAGTGCAGAATGAAATACAGAGGGGAGGCCATTTGTGGTTGATCTGGTATGGCACACAACTAAATTAGATATTGTTTAATGTAGTTTTCCACATGTGATTGCAAGGAGCACCATCTGGGCATAAAACAGAAATTAGACTGTGACGTGTGTCTATAAACACGGTTCCGAGACTGAGTCTTTTTAGGCACAAACCGCAAAGAAGGGCTCATTTTCCATTTCAGCTAGCTGTTTAAATATGACAGAGTCGTATATCCAGATGGGGCACGGAGGAGATGTGGAAAATAACACTAGGCATAATGTTAAGTACATAAAGTGACTCTTGCTGTTAACTGACCGCATCTTTAAGGGCTGAAATGAGAACAATCTTCCAAAAACCCCACCATGAAATTCATTAAATTTGCACTCTTTTTTTCCTTTTTCTACAGCACACATAACAGCTTGTGATGGATAACATATGTTTCAAATCAGAGCGCAGAGCAGATAATTACTGTTTAACTTGCACAGATAGAAAAATAACTCCTCGGCTCAGTCATAAATGAGATATGCCCTCAAATTAGGCATGTGTCGACATGAAGATCTCACAATGTGATTATCTTAGCCATGGGGCTTATGCAACTATCACAATAAATACTAAAACATACTGAGAAATTGCTAGTAAACAATTTCATCCAAAATCTTACAAGTCATGAACAAAATCTGTGTGCATATTTGCTGGCATACCCAAGCTTTTCATCGATATAGTTCACACTATATTTACTATAAATCTTTGCACTATGCTTTAACACTTGTTTTTAAATAGTCTAACATTTCTTAAGTGATTGTTAACCCGTTTCTTTTATTTAGAAGACTTTTTCCCCAATGTTTTTTTTAAATTGTACACATAAGGAGAAGCAATGCTGTTTATAAGACCTCGTAGGAGATTTTAGCATCTCTTTAAATCTTATATACATGCTCCACATAGCTGTGGCTCTGTATCAAACAAGTACAGACTGGTCGAACAATGAAGGATATCCAGAAGCACTGGGGCTTTGCCAACATCCCACACATAGCTGAAATAATAAACCAAAGGGCAAAAGCAAAGAGACAGTTTGTTTATCTTCTGTCAAAATCCTATTCTATCAAGTCGAGAATCTGTGGGTTTATTGGCTTTGGTCAAGAAAAATAAAGATCTGTTTTTACACATACTGTAGGGCCCTGTAACTTGCATTTCAATTGTATTTCCTTACACTATAATATTGATTATAAAAAGGAAAACCAGTGAGTTAAACAATATTTTAATTAAAATTTCAGTCCTATCCACAACCAGAGAGAAACTCATGTAAACCCAAGAGGAACAGTATTTCCTAAACAACATGGACATTTGTGATTAGGGCTGGGCGATATGCCAAAAATATTATCACGATATATTTTTCCCATATTGATCGATATCGATATATATCACGATAGTGTTTAATAATGATGCCAGTTTGAAAAGTAACCT
>JAVQJG010200448.1:0-35105 GCA_036024015.1 Craterocephalus amniculus | reverse complement strand
TGGTTTGGAGGACGTTACGACTTAGTATCAAGCCACATGATAGGCTGTAATGAAAAAAGAAGAGTGTTTTCTCTATCGAATTTATATCGACCCTCTTTTTTTTCCTATCGCACGCGCGTATATTTTCGATATATATCGTTATCGAATTATCGCCCAGTCCTAGTCAGGAGTGATGGCTTGTGGTCAGACATGGAGAATACGTGAAATGTTAGGATAGAAATATGATGGCCCAAAGGCCCCAAGGATCTGATGCAGCTCTATAGTTATCTGTTTAGCTAGAAAACTAAGTTGTTTTGCATGAACCAGAAGATGATACATTTTCTTCTTTGTAGTGTCTCGCCGTCGTCATAAATTCATGATGCAGCGCCGCCTCCGTTGGAGACTGGAACACGTTATTCAAAAGGTCTGATTCGTTTAAGTCGCATGCCTCGGCATGTCGTTGTATGCCATCCTACAGTCTAGTGGACTATCCTGGTGTGAATGCACATCTATCAACAAATTCCTTTTCAGATTCATATAGCTAGTATGAACTATTTGTTTTTACATTTCCATTATCACCTTTGCCTTTTCCTGTATTACAGCACATCTAGCTTAGAAAATACAAAGAATGAAAGATAGTAGTCTGGGTCACATTGGTATGGCAAGTGGTAACAGAAGCCTTCATTAATAATGCACATGTGACCCGTCTTACAGCTTACATGTGTTGTAATTAAGTCTGCAGGCCATTCTTAATTATTTTGCTTAATGTTTTTACTAAATCCAACCAGGAATCTAAACCAAATACATGGGAATTTACTTCAATCCATCATTTATGCAAGAACAAAATGCCGAGATCTCTAACTTAATCACCAATGCTGATCTAAACACTGTTGTGCTTTTACAGAACAGTTTTAACATTAATTAATAACTAAAACCTTTAACTGAAAAGAACAAGCTGAACACTATGTTAAACACATCTATGTACAGTATTTAGTTGATTTGATACCTGCTAACGTTAGCACCCTAACCAGGTAGCCCAGCGCTCACCCTTGTGTGAGCTCTTTGTATCTCATGATAGGATGATAAGTCAAGGTATTTTAATCTTTGCCAAGTCAGACTTCATTTGCAAAGTTGTTTCTGAATCAGAAAAAAATATCCTAAAGAAAGCATAAGATTTCTAAAACTAAATACAAACCCTGAAGAGCAATGAAAACATAGCTCATGATCACATTCTCTTTTCAATGATCTTGAAGAACATGTTGTAAATTAATTAACAGTCATCCTTGTGACAGCTGAAGCTCTTGATGGGTGACCATCGGAGAACATCATTGCCAGCAGATGAGTCAGCTGACAGGGGTTTGCTTTAGCTTTAGTACTGACCACTGTTCTCAGTCACACTTCAACTCACACACTATGAATGATGCCCCTCTGTTACCCACCAGCAACAGGCAACACAGAAGACAGAAGGCCTACTTCACAACTGCAGCAAGGCCAGATTGTGTGGCTTATCCAGCAGATCATCACATAGGCTGGTTGTTAAATCCTTTTTATGCTGTAGTAATAGCTACTGGTGACTTCAAAACCGATTTAAAATACCCTGAACCAACGTTAAAACAATTCTATGTATAGATCATGATGAAAGTGGAGAAAGTCTTCATAAATAACATCCTTTTTTACTACACTCACTTCTACAAACTGCCCCTTAAGTGGTTTTCTGTATTCTGTGGGTGTGTAAACATTTGTGCCGCAAGATTTCTAAACCCTAACTTAATTTTCTAAATTACAGAAATACTTAAGTTTAACATGTATAGTAATGCATCAAGAATCAAGAAATAACAATGACACAAACATAGCTATAGAGGTTTAATTCCATATCTCAGCCTCAATTTCAAGGCATTTGCACCCACCTCCAATCAACAGTGTGGGAATATTTACTTTTCAGTCTCACAATTCTGTGTCTCGAAAATGTATTTGGGAGAGGGAAAAAAGAAACTGAAAAGCCATCATTCCAACACACTTCGCCATAAATTGACGACACTAAAACACTGTCTGAAGTCTACGGCAGACAAATGACACCAGATGTATGGCTTCTTCCCTGGTGATGGCCTTGACAGGCCTGGTATTTGGCCACTTTGCTCATGCTGAGCATAAAAAGAGGCTGTCTAAATGCTCTCGCCAAAATCATTACCTACAAAACACTTCTTCTCTGCTGAAATATACAAAAACAAATTACAAGAAGCCAAAGAAAAATCAATAAAATGAATCTTTTTCATTTTAAATTCTATTAATATTGTAAAAACATGTAGCAGATACTATGAAAAAAGGTTATGCAAGTTGCCCCCTGGTCTGGTAAGACTAGCCTGGGAGAAAGGGGACTAGAATGAGATTAGCCATTAGCCGTTCAACACAAGCTCTGAGCATGCTGTGGAGGCTCAAGCGTGTTCCAGCGTTAATCTGCATGGTAATGTTCACAGGTCCAAACGAGGCCAGGACAACCAGCCCACTGGATTAATCTATGCAGACCTTCTTAAACAGAGATTACAAATTCTAATTAAACAAATTTATCCAAATCACATTCAAACTATTTGTCAATATGATACTAACAGAACCAGTAGGTTTTCTTAATGACAGTTTCAGCCATGCCTTCAACAATATAAGGCCTCCACTTCTCTAAGGACAGGGGTGGGAACATAAAGCAAAAAGGTGTGGTCTCCTCCAAAGTTAGTGTATGTTATTTAGCACAATTCAAGAGCAGTTATATAAAAATGGGTGTGTCCAGTGAGGAAGTGTTTCAACTCCTAATTAACCGAAGTTTGGTCTTAAACGGAGTTAAGTTGACACCACAATCATACCTGCAGCTTCCAGTAGAGCTTCGAGTCGGGCCTGCGTCTCTGGATCAACAGTCCTCAAATCGACTCCATCTGTGGCGCTGGACAAAAGCAACTCTGACGCTGTCTTCATAATGGGGTTATCCAGGTCCTCCTGGTCCAAAATGAATGATTCCACCTGAGAGCGAAAGAGACAGAGAGAGACAGAAAAAGGTCAGAGATTCATTTTAACTTCTCTGCCTGCTTTAAAAGCCAACTTGAATATCATTTGATTTAACACTGTATTTTACTAGCAGGATAATATTTATAAACATGGAGACCTGGGCCAAGTAAAACGGCCATCAATATATAACTCAGTGCTTAAAAAGCCTTATTGAGAGAAATGCGAACAACACAGGCCCTAATGCAAACAATCATAGCTTACATTAATGTCAATTTTACCAGTAATAAATGTGTAACAAATGTATCATCTACAAAATGACCAGGCATGTGGCACTTGTTTATTTAGGATTTCTCTCAGCAGCGGAAGAGCAAAAAGGTGCACAGGCATAAGAGAGCATGGGAAGCGTTGTGGTGAGGAATTATAACCTCTGCGCACAGCGAGATTCAGCCAGGAGTCAGCTGCAGCACCAGCCTCACACCTGAGCATTGGCACGTGGTCAGCGTGTACTGCAGTTTATTCAGCAACATAAAGACACAAATGAGTGACAAATTCAACAAAACTTACAAGAACACCATTTGCAACCAAAGTCAGGTGCAGTTTCAAACTGTATTTTGTGATTGTGACTAAAATTAAAAGCGAAATACCTTCCCACATAAAACTAAGAGAACATGTACAAGATTGTTTTTGTAGCTGCATATTTATGAAAATAAAAAAAATGTTGTATCCACTGGTTAATATACTTTAAAATCATGACTAAAAAAAACAGGAGGAAAGGAAAAAGGCCATCAACATGACTTGTTTACATTAGGCAGATTTACGGTAATAGCAGGCTATTTGCGTTCACAGTTGTGGGAAATAAGCAAAACATTTTAGTGCACAGGTGCACCAGATCTCACAACTTCATCCAATATTGCTGCATAGTCCTGAAATAAGTGTTACCAGTACACTAATCAACGAGAATAGATCTGTACACAGTCCAAAAAAAAATTTCAGCCCATTTATTTTTAATATTAACTCCTATTTAGTAGTGTGAAAACTAAACCTTGTAAAAAACGTTTTGTTGGATTTCATCTTCAGGGAGATAATGACCCTTATGTCGAGGACTGATTCAAACAATGTTTGTCCTTATGTCATGTACAAGGCAATCGCTTGTCTTAAATGGTACAAACATTGCAAATAGCCTAAACAAACAGACTACCTTTGGAGGTGTGACTATAAAATAAGTCCAGCTGGATGAATCACAAAGACCAGTGATTCAACAGTTTGCAAACCAGCCTCTTCTTAAAGTTAAGGAAGAAACAACAATATCTCCGTTTGTCCTTACATAAACTGCAGCTGGCTGTCAGGGTCTAGCCCAGACAACCAATGTTGGGAGAGAGTAAACATTCAGCAATTAGTAGGAATTCAGCTATACCATAGGACCACAGGGCACAACAGCACATGGGAGCTGTAGTTCTACAGAGACCTTTTTAATCAACAATGGATAACAGTCTTCACTATTAATGAACTACAGTTCCCAGAGTGTTTGTATCCACAGAGCAGGAAAGGCCTAGAATGGCATCTGCTTAATCCTGGGGCTCAGATTTTAACCACTGCCCAGAGCACCAAGTTCAGCATTGGAGTGAACCACCAAAACAAATGCTCCTTATCTGCCTTCTACCATATACTGGCCGAGAGAGAAAACATGGCGAAGACGCCATATGTTTGCAGTCAGATTCAATTGGTTGCCTGAGGTAAAACAGACAAATCTGATCATTTTTTCTCTTTCTCCGCTGCAAGGGTGATGCTCAGACAAAAACAGTCAGATTACACTGACAGTCAAATTAGGATGTCAACTGACACCGCTGTCATGACTGCAGCGTTTCGGCCTGATAATCCTTCGGTCAGTTGTTGTTAGTAAAGTATAGTAGAGACAGCTCAACAGGTTAAGTCCAATGTTCAGGTGCTGATACTTTCCACAACACATAAGTATTAGATAACTGTATTTCTTTGCACTAAATTCTAAACAATGTTTAATGGTACTATGCACGTGTCAAATTGCAGAGCTTTGATGGATTTGTACAAATCACATATTTTACCATACAACAACTTCCACTCCTGGATCTGCTGTTGACATATAGTATGATAAAATTAATTACATGACAATAGTGTGGCCAGGAAGTGTAATATCTTAAACCACCTCGCTCACATTAACCAAGGTATGCAGTAATAACATGACATGGCACTTGTTGGTTTCTTTTTTCCTCCTCTCTCTCTCTCTTTGTTTTTTTTTCTCTTTTTTTAACAAAATACCCCTGAAGGTGAAGTAGGATATTAAATATGTGCTGAGGAAACAAATCACATTTAGATTGTAAATCTCAACTGATTAAAACACCTCTGCAGTTTGTTTAGCCGAGATGAGGAGATGCCATCACACCTGTCCCCGTGTGTGACATGGAAAGTTGGACACTTAACATGAATTCAAGCTGCTCTCCAATACGACGAGACAAATCAAGTTGACAGTGTTGGTAAAAGAGGCTAGAGATAAAAATAAAAAAAACAACCTGCTTATTAAGCAGAACCAACTGTGGACAATTCGAGTTGTTCTGTTTCAGCAAACACAATCTAAATGGATAGAAAAGTTAGCTAGGGGACGATCGGAGTTAATTTACATGATTTGGAAAAGTGACGTAATTGCACCACAACTATGAAATGGCAGGTATTAGCTGGCCCTATACGTCCGTGGGATTCTGGACATCTTCCATTTGCCGTGGCTGGAAAGCTGTTGGAAGACTGCGAACTTGTGATGGTTGTTGCGAGACGACAGCACCAAACGAGGCCGTCGTCGCTTCCACCCGAACTAGGCCTTGGCCACAGCCTGCGCTGCATAAATAAAACATTTCAGCCGGTTGGAGTGAATAACTGCCCTTGTATCGCCAAACATTGTCGACATTGAACTGTCCAGAAGCATCTGAACTGACAAGAGGTGCTATTCCATTACAATGCTGGTGAATTTTACGTAATTTCAGCGGCCTGGGAGGGGGTGGTTGCCAAATGCTAGCTAATGCGTTAGCTAGCAGCCAGCTCGCGCTAGAAAAGGAATGTTCTCTGGTTAGGCTTAGCTAACTAGCTTAGCGTTGCTACCTCTGAAACCTCGTCTTCGTCGCTGCCGGATCCAGGACCCGATGAGAGGACGGCCGCGGCCGCTAGTTTGAAATCCAGTCTTTCTGCAGCAGGTCCGCCTGGCTCGCCGTATAAACGTACTTTCTTTCCACCTACACCAATTCCAATGCCCCCTAGTCCGACTCCTCCTGGTGTCGCTCCTACCCCCATCCCTGCCACTGGGGAGCGAGGAGTCACCGAGTCAATCTCGTCCTCGAAGCCGTCCGTCAGCATTGCCGTCCCGGCTACTGCATCCTGCATACTTATGTTCACGATACGTGTGTTAACGAGCTAGTTGTTGACTTATACGTCCGTCCAGGTGCTTTCTTTGAAGATATTTGCTTGATTTTACTTCAGGGAATCCAGAAACTCTCCCGAAGCGAGGGTTGAGGAGGATCTCTTTCCCCCAGCCATTAACTTTCTAACAACCTAACCCGATACGCACTGTTTCTCAGAAAGACCGCCTCTGCAATGATTCCTCTTAATGCTATTGGCTTAGCAGGAAAAAGCTCTATTTTCTATTGGTCGACATTTGTGCTTGTCAAACATGAGACCGCAACGTCATGTTAGGTTTACCAATATCACGAGGCTGTAGAACGAACGTCAAGACATTACATGGTAGGCCAACTTAACTAGTTGCTAGTTTTAATAGTCTAATTTAAACTTAGTTTGGGGAAAACATATACCTTAGAAAGATACGTTGGAAGTGTATCTGTAAGTTATTTTATATCTAAACTCTTATTTAATATAATTTTACCTTACATAATGAGTGTAAGGGTATAACTGACTAATTCAATGTGATGCAATATATATTGCTGTGCATACATTAGATGTTTTTAATGAGCTGCTTAAATATCTGTGTTTAATTTTCTGCAAATAAGCAAGTGATTCTGGTGTTTATACACAAATAAGATGATTGGTAAAAGACAAAAAACGCATATAAATGTTACTTTACTCATTTCTGTGGTGGAAAAACACCCAAAGTTACCCTCTTCTGCAAAAAAAAAAAAAAAAAAAATCATAAATTTGAAAGTTTAGCATAAGTTCTGCTTGAGTTTTGTATAACTGTCATCAACATAAGGTATCTCACAACACTATGAACCATGATAGCAGTTGATCCAGAATACAACTCCCTAAATTTTGCTTTTGCTCAACAAATATCTTAGAATATAATTTATTTTTACTTGTAATTGTTATTCGAATAATAACTTTGGCAGAAAGAGTAATACATTATCATGGAATAAAAGTAGAAATTTAGAATTAGCATGACCTCAGGAAGTCACAATTCAGAAGTAAAATAGCACAATAAACATACTTTACATGAGTAAGACTATATATTGATTATATCTAACTGTGAAACACTATAAACAGTGATAATAACAAAATGATAACGGTGAATTAAGGAACCAATAATTGGAAAGCTGTACATACTTAAGTAACTTGAGTTTATGTGGTTATTTTCTTTCTAACTCTAGACATACAACGTATAATTGTATTAGCTGGTCACTGTCACAATCATAGTACTTGCCTAGTAGTTCCTTAACACTAAGAACATTATCAAGAAGCTTATAACATGTGCTTTAAGAGATGTAAACTTCTGTAAAACATTACAACGGTTTTGACAAGTTTTGCATTTTATGTTTGGTGTTCCCTCTGGCCAAACTATTTTTGTTTTTGTAACCTTTTATGATTAGGACCTTACAGTGGTACTAAAACCAGCGTGTGATATTTGTAATACACTTTGGTTTTGACAACACATCAAGGGAAGACTATCATAACTGTGCTACTGTTACAAATTATACAAAAAAAAACCAGTTATATAAAACGTGGTTCATCAAATGAAGTCTGAAGGGTCAAATATTGTTTTGTTTTTCTTTGTTTTGTTTTAATGTATTGTAATATTTTGTCAAAGTTGGCCTGCTAAATACATAACCCCCCCACACACACAAACAAACACATACGCATACACAAAAAAGGTAAAGGTTGTTGGAAACTGCAAATAGGGTTATTCTGATTTGAAGGCCAGGAGGAGATGCTGCTACCAGGCCAGGCCAGACAGCCCGGGCAGCTACGTCACAGGGCGTGAACGCAGGACAAACGGAGGCGTTCGGTTATTTAGCCGGGATTGCCAGGTACACGTAAAATCCCTCATTGTGTTTCTTTTAAAGTGTTATTAAATACTTTCCAAAGTTAATTTTTTAAGAAAAGATATTTACCTAATATTGATCACATCCAAAACACAACGGCGTCACTTGGTCAGATAGAAATTTGCCATATTGTAATCTTGCGCACAGACCAAGCGCCCATTTATAGTTCCTGAATGGGGGATGTCTCGGGAAACCTGGCAACGTAGTGTAAGGTTTCAGCTGCATCACATAGGTCCTATCATACAAACTCCGGCGTGTTGCATTTTTGCTCGATCAGGTAAATATTCAAATTTACTTGTAGTTTATCTTGAGATATTCACACGAAAACGATAGCTTGTTTAAGGTTAACTGGGCCACAAATTGGCAACTTCGTATATGATTCTTTTCCTGTAACACTGCAAGGTTTGTTAACGATGCTAACTTAAGGGCTAACAGTCTATGCTAAGAATATGGCGAAGGCTAAAAAGGCCGCTTTTGTTCTTGTATCCGGGTGCGGTAGAGAGCGTGCTGGAGGCCACGCGCGTTTTCCCTAAAGAATAGAGTTTTTGCCATTTTCAACGAAAATTTGTTTTCACAAACTATTTTATAATCATTATAACATATAGCCTTCAGAGATTTTGTCGAATAAAGTTGGTTACACATCGTGTGTCGCTAGTGGTTAACGATTCTTGTTGTGAAAGGGCTCTATGTTACGATGAGCTGGAAATAAGTCGATTACAGCCTTTTAGTATGAGCTCTATATTTCCACACAAAACATTTTTGCGACGGGAAAAGGCTATAATAAGATTTATGATTTAATTTACCCCAGTTTGTGTGCTAAAATGGTCTTAAGATGGCGCTGTTACTTAGCCGTTGGCCACGTTTAGTGTTCACGAGACTGATTTTACTCTCCCAACTCCTAGAAAAGAAACTTATTTTTTACTATTTGTCACATAACCATTAAAAATTTAAATACTTACAGCACTCAGATGAATTCAGTTTGTAAACAAAAAACCTGACAACTGTGGCAACGTGGCTCACTTTAGTTTATCTAAAAAATAAGTTAATACCAGATATTATTCTTGTACTGTGTGAATACATGGATTTTAAATGATTTACTTGCATATGAATCAGATGTCCTGAGTACTTTAATGTTAAAAGTTGTTCCTCAGGGAAAAACTGTGTGTATGAGAGAGCTAGAGAAATGGAATGTACTTTAATGTTATGAGTAGTAGAATAGTAAATGTATTTGTTGGATTACCTTTTATTTAACTATATATGCATTTTCACACTGAAATATATCCTCATGCTCTCACCCCTCTGCAGGTATTTAGACCAGTCATGGCTGACGAAGGATATGTTGTGCGAATCAGGGGTCTTCCTTGGTCCTGTTCAGTGGATGAAGTCCAGAGATTTTTCTCAGGTGTGTAGGTCAGAAGTTTCCCCCTTGCACTTTTTTTGGTCAATTTTTCAATATGACCTGCTGCTTCAGATTTTCTTTCTAAGACGTTTTTAAGCTTTCTTCATTACAAGAATTATTGGCTAATCGGAAAACACTGATGTATTTGTGAATCATGACAAATCACTTTTGAAAATTTGAACTCATTAAAAGTAGCAAGGTTCCCCCACACTTCTTTGAATAGAATTTGAATTAAAGTTAATTTAAGGAAGTCTTGCCCAAATAATTACAGAGTAGTAGGTTTTGATTTCAGACTTTGTAGCATACAAAACCCAGTCCAGTACACATCAAGAACCAATGACAATTGGTATTACCTTGTTGGATAGGTTAACCATAATTAAACATAAGTGTCATGCGTCAAAGCTTTTCATTTGAGATCTAGACATGGAAATTGGATTGTGTGAATTTTTGATTACGCTGATAACCAGTTAGCATTATATTCTTATCTTTTACTGAGGAATTGGTGATTTTGAATTATAAGAGATTATTCTTTTCAATATGAAAAAAAGGTTTATGAAATAAGGAAAATTGACATTGATTAAAAACCAAACATTTTTCAGGATGTAAAATTCTTAACAATGGAGGCGGAATCCACTTCACCTACACAAGAGAAGGGCGCCCCAGCGGAGAGGCATTTGTGGAAATGGAGACAGAAGACGACCTGAAGATTGGAGTGAAGAAAGACAGAGAAACTATGGGCCACAGATATGTAGAGGGTGTGTACAAAGCAGACAAAATATGAAGTGCCTTCACTTGTACTGCAGTTGTTTCTGCTTCAAGCTGTGGTAACAATTTTATTTATTTTTCCTGTAATGCAGTGTTTAAATCCAACAATGTTGAGATGGATTGGGTTATGAAGCACACTGGCCCAAATTGCCCAGAGACAGCAGGAGATGGGCTTGTGCGGCTCCGAGGCCTTCCCTTTGGCTGCAGCAAGGAGGAGATCGTTCAGTTTTTCTCAGGTAATAACTTTTCTGTCTGTGATTAATTGCCAGTCCGTTTAGCGTTTGTAATCTTAAACTTTTTTCCTCCGTCTTTCTCATTTAATTTTTTTTCTTACCAAAACCGAGTAGTTGTCGCCTCTGAAGTACAACGAAAACTGTGCTGTTGAGGATGATGAGCTACAGTATAATGTAATTTTAAGGATTTAAAATTTTATTTTTAAATTTTTTTGGATTAGTAATCTGTGACGGATGATGCTCAAAGAAGGAAGGCGGTTTAAATAAAAGCTGAATTTTTTTGGTGTTTTTTTCCAACGGCAGGAGTCTGTTCATAAATTTCCTTTTTTCATCTTTACACATCACATCCATCTTGAGCCCACATTTTTTTTTGTCTCCCCTTTTAAACTGGGTCTGATGATACAGTGTTACCTTTCTAAGTTGTTTCTAATGATGGAATGGGTCTCCCTTGTCACTGGTATAACCTCTTTCCCTTACCCCAGTGTCATTTCTTTTCCCACATTTCCTCACGCCCTTGTTTCCTCAACACATTTTTCTTTAATGCGGCTCACACCACATTTTAAAGTGGAACCTAATGGGCAAACAGTAATTTTACTCATGTCACCCACCAAAATCTTGTTCTCTCTCTCCATCAACACACCGATACTAGCCTGGTGTCCCACATAGTGCCCTTTTCCATATTCTTCCTCTATCCTGTCATTTCTGCTTTATCCCCAGAATACAGTAAACGTAACTCATTGAAATGGCCAGTTAAAAAAACTGAACTGGTGAATGTGTGATGTATAGACTTTTCCATAAGTTTTTCTAACTCTTTAGAGAAAGTTCTCTGTGATTGGGCATGTGATTTAATATGTCCCCTGCTGGGGTTATCTGTCCTTGGGTTGAAGGGTTGGAAATCGTGCCAAATGGGATAACATTGCCGGTGGACATCCAGGGGAGGAGTACGGGGGAGGCCTTCGTGCAGTTTGCTTCACAGGATATAGCTGAAAAGGCTCTAAAGAAACACAAGGAAAGAATAGGGCACAGGTGGGGATGGTTGGTTGGTTCGCTGGATAAGTTGCTTTTCTTATGGTGTGCACCTTCAACATCTGAACCAAATGCAAACCTAACACCACACTAAGCACATTTGTAATATTCACCACTCACAAATACTGTTAGATCCACATTTGCCATACATTCACAATGTTCTGTGGGTAGAGTAGTGCTTGGGCACCATTCATTAATGCAAGGCGAGTCCTGAATTGGAGTTAATAAATTGTAAGAACAAATGGTGTCTCAGCACTAAAATAAGTCCAGGTTGATAGATGGTAAGGAGTCTCCCTGGTGGTAAAATCAGAGGGTCATTGTACACAAGGATTTGGAGCCCACTGTCACAGGTAATGCTTAGTGGATTGCAGTAGGGCTGGAGCTCTCTCTGACCCTTAAACACCAGGACACTGGCTGTCATGGAATGGACAAAAATATGCATCTGATCTTCATTTTGCCTCAGGTAACCATAAGAAAAGTTCAAAGTTACCAAGGCCCTTGTTGATTTGGACAGTTCCTTTTTTATTTTTTTCTACGCAGTTAAAAAAAAAATTGTGTTTTTATTCTACTGTACAAGTATTGAGTACTCGTAGATATTACTACCAATGGACTACACCATGACAGCATCTGCTTAGCCCAGTATTAAGCAAATGAAGTTTTCATCCCTTCCTCATTCCCTAAGTGCAGTATTTTTATGATCATAGGTACATTGAGATCTTCAAGAGTAGCCGCGCTGAGGTGCGGACTCATTACGAACCCCAGCGGAAGCCTATGGGCATGCAGAGACCGGGCCCCTACGACCGTCCGTCTGGTGGTCGCGGCTACAACATGATGGGCAGAGGGGGATCCTATGACAGGATGCGCCGAGGAGGCTACGGAGGAGGTGAGCGCAGGTGGAAAGCAGAAAGGTGGAAATCTGGTTTTAGTGGTCTTAACCTGTGCAAATAGCTTAAAACGGTCAGCCTATGTACCGTCATGCTAGCGCTGCATAAAAGAATTAATAAGATTAGGATGTAAAGTCTCAGTAAGACCTTCTGTTAATCTTTTTGTATATACAGGTGTGTCAGATGGAAGGTATGGCGATGGCGGATCTTCCTTCCAGAGCACAACAGGCCACTGTGTTCACATGAGGGGCCTGCCATACAGAGCTACAGAGACGGACATCTACAATGTAAGATGGAGACAGATCACAGAAAGGCAACCTTTTCCCTGAATGTTGCACATGTCAAAGCTTTGCCTACAGTTAGCAGAAGTGTGTGTGATGAGTGCTGTGGTTCCCTCTTAAGTTCTTCTCTCCACTGAATCCTGTTCGGGTGCACATTGAGATCGGCCCAGACGGACGGGTAACTGGGGAGGCGGATGTAGAGTTTGCAACACACGAAGATGCAGTGGCAGCCATGTCCAAAGACAAAGCAAACATGCGTGAGTTTGCTTTGGGTTCACTCGGAAATAACTAACCACAACGTTGTAGATATGAACAATCATAATGGTTTGTTTTCCTCAGAGCACCGATATGTGGAGCTGTTCCTAAACTCAACAGCAGGTGGTAGTAACGGAGCCTATGGCAGCCAAATGATGGGTGGCATAGGTAAGTATGGATGTAGAGGGCATTAAGTCGAGACCATTTCTACAGGCACACAGCTTAGAAGAACCCGTGTTGTTTTGTTGAACCGTAAAATGTGTCATCAACAGGGAACCAATCATCTTACAGTGGTGGCCAGCTGAGCTCAGGGTACTCTGGAGGGTACAGCAGCCAAGGAAATATGGGTGGCTACAGTGACTATAGTGAGTGTCAGCTCTGTTGCAATTTATTAGTTTTATTTTTTTTAAAGCCTCTCTGTTTCTGCTCATTTTCTACCTTCAGTCCACTTGGAGGTCTGTTATTTTCTCCTCTTTACCTTTTGTACTACAGAGTGTTCAGGGGTGCACAGCTCTGGAGATATGTATGGTGGTGTTCCTCATTCTTTAGCGAGCATAGAGCCTCTCTGAGTGCAGACAAATATGTTTTGTAGGCGCATCAATGACATTTCGAGCAGAATTTTTCTTTAGTGGAAAGTAAATTAGTCTGAGTGAACAGAAAATTTTGTGCACACAAAATGTATTTTATGCTTTGTCTGACAAAACCTGCGCACATGCAAAATATGTGCTCAGTTTTGTCAACACACTCACTCAACTTGATGTAGGCCTGTAAATGTGCCATAATCCAACAAATCACAAACCTTGGATAGTCATCCTGTGTGCTTCGCAGTCTCCCGACAACGCTGTAAAATGTAACTGATGCCGATGGTATAAGTGAGTCTTCTTATTTGTTTTGGTAGGTTTTATAATTTTTATAAATTTTGTGATTTTATAAAGTATACTTCCTTGAAGAAGTCTTTTGTATGATGCAGATAAAATTTTACTCCATAAAATGATATAAAGATATAAAACATGACTAACTTATACCATCAGCACCAGATAACACCTTTTACAGTGTTGTCAGGAGGTGGCTAAGCATCCAATCAGGATAACTCTATCCAAGGCTTGTGATTGGGTGGAATTGTGGCATATAGCCCTACATCAAGTTAAGCCATCATGTTGACAGAACTGTGGACACATCCTTTACGAGCATGTGATGGTGTCAGTGAGCAGATGAAGGAAACGGGAATTGTTTTATCAAAGTATCTCCACAGATGGGAACAAGCAAAAATAAATTTTGTGCGCACAAATAAATTTTTCTGTCAGATTAATATTTCTTTCAGCTAAAGAAAAATTTAGCTGGAAATGTAATTGATGTGCCTGCAAAAGTTTGTCTGCACTCAGAATTGCTCTCTGTTCACTCAAGAATGAGGCAACTGAACTGTCCAGATACACTGATCCAAAAACTAACACCTCTTTGAAAATCCTTTACCATTGGCTCAGGCGATTTGTGACCCATGATTGAAATCTCTGCACTTTTTATTATCCTATTCAAACTCAATGTGTTGTTTCTACTAGAGTTTCTAGTTTTTACTGTATTTAAAAAAGACAACCAGAAAAATGTTGTTTTCCATTAATATGCACCACAGATGGGCTCTGACCGAAACTGAGATCCTGGCAAGTTTTTTGCTGTCTGTTTCTGAAATGAACTCTTTGGTCCTATATTGTGTATTCTCTCTCTCTTGTTAGGTAACCAGGGCGGAATGGGAAGCAGTTACTATGGCGGCGGTGGTGGCGGAGGAAGCAGAGGCTCAATGAATGGACTTGGTGGGGGATGGGGAATGTAGGCTTTTTTCTTTGGTTTTTGTTATTTCCTTCCCTTCATTTGATGTTTTTTTAACTCCGCATTTTGCTGGAAAGACTGGAAATGTCGCCTTGTAAACATTAGACTAGTCAGGTGAGGTTCGGAAAAGGGGTGGTAGGATTTGTAACTTTTTTTTTTTTTCCTTTTAAAGTAGATGAGCTTCAGAGAGAAGTGAGATCATCTGTTGTCAGAAGTGTTGTCTTCCCCATTCCCCACAGATTTGGTACATATACCATACTTTAAATTTCCATGACCCAGAAGTGTGCCGTTCTGTTATTGTTCTCAAAGCACCGTTTCTCAATGTTAACACTTCTCTGCTGGTGGATTTAACAAGTTCCAAGTGTGAGTGCATGAGCAGGAAAATTACAAATGTCTATCTTCTGTTTTACACCTCATTTCTGCTTAATGTTTAGCCTTTTTTTGTTTGTTTGTTTTTTAAAGTTTCCAGTTAAGACTTTACTCCAAATTTGACACTTCACATGGTCTGAGTGTCTTTTGTTTTCTACAGTTTTGACTGTTGGAGCAGCTGTGAATGAGGGCTGCATCAATAGCAAATGAATTCTAAATCTGTTGCCATTGGAGGTTTTTACTGCTTCAAATGCTATTTGTATTTTCTGTGCACAAAGTGAATAAAACTAGTCTGGAATATCTAATTGAAACAAGAATTGGAAAAACAGTAGACTTTATTCATGTATCAAATATGAAGATTGGGGAGGGTGGTGTTACTATTTCCAAATTCTGGAAATGACTAGCATTTACATACACAAACCTTTATATAATACATTCTAAAATAGTTAATTTTTACCTACATTCTACAGTCATTTAGAAACTTCAGCTGAGATTATAGCGGTTTAAAAAATCCAGGTTAATATCAAAACAATACTTGTGTTCTCTAAAAACCAGCTACCAAAAGATCCTCAGCAAAAGTTGAAAAGCCAACAGTAATCTCAGTGTGACCTCAAACCGAAATCCACCGCTCTGAGTTAGAAAAATCACCAATAAGTAGTCAAGTTCATGAAGATTAAGCAATAAGCGTTAGCCGGTAGCTACAAAACACTGACAAGTAAAACTTTGAGTTTCTGCAAAATCACATCTGTAGCATCAATTAGTTCATCGCGTCCGTGTCGGAAAGGCGGCCATCGTTTTGCACAGATTACCTCATTTACCTGAATTTCAGGTTACACCAAATCAGGTTTGATGATATGCATCATTAACTTAAGCACTTGTAATCATCGTGGTTGAGTTTATGCAGGGTTAAAAAGCAGAAACATTTACACCAGTGGAGTGTTGTCAGGAACCTGTGGAGGAACTTCTCTGCAGCAGGAGCGAGTGGCATATGTCGCACACCCGCACAGGCCGAGGGTACGAGGGTAAGGCCAGCTCGTTACTGGAACAGCTGTTGCAGTAGATGTCTCCACAGTTTCTGCAGTGGTGCTGCAAACAAACTCTTCGTTAAATTAACGACGATGCAAAATAAAAGCGCCAAAGAGAAGAAGTCCAACCTTTCTGCGTGCGATGGAGAACTCCTTCTGGCATTGCTTGCATCGAGTGGCTTCATCATCTTTCAGCCAGGCGTGGCCCTGGAGCAGATGACAAACAAGTTAGGACTTAACATGATTCCCTTTAAAATTTAGTTTCAGTTAAACAAACTTGCCTTCAGGGCCTTGTTGACCTCCTTAAAGTCTTCCATCTTGAGTTTAGACCTTTGATAAAAGATTAAAACCCCATCAAAATCTTGTGTAAACAAATTTTCTTTAAACAATGATAATGCAGAGAAATACTGACTGGCTGAGGTGCAGTCCCATCTCCTGTAACGCCTGCTCCTGCTGCTCACACCTCTGCTGCAATTGCTGCTTCTCCTTCTTCAAATCCTCTAGCTCCTTCACCAAGAAGCAATGTAGAAGACTTTATTGATTCACAAGACTATGAAGTATTTGTGCTGCTTATGAGATTGGATAAAAGATGGCATGAAACATTTGCTAGTTGTTCCACAGTTACAATTTTTGGGAATACATGAAGGTGTTTTTGTACATGCAGTTGTGCGTATCTGCTTGCATAATGCAGTTACTTCCTTGGTTAACTGACCGTGTGCAGCCCTTGCAGCTGCTGCAGCTGAGTGCGGAGTTCTGCGCTGTTGTCCTGTTCCCGTTGGAGAACTTTCTGTAAGCCTTGCCTCTGCTCTCTCTCAGCACGCAGCTCATTCTCCAAACCCAGCCTGTGCAGAGAAGAGATGCCGTAATTTTCCTGTTTCTTTAAAACACACACAGAAAACTGCTTGTTCAAAAGCTTAAGGTAAAACTGCTACATGGACTCCAGTAACGCCAGTATTATGCACTGCAGACCAAACATTTACCAGATATTACATGGAATCTGCTTTTAGTTTTTTTTTTTTACTTAAAATGTGTCTTCAGAGCTGGAATTCACTTTTGACTGAGTGAAGTAAAGCGGAGTGCAGAAGTCTGCTAATTAAAGCAGGTGCATCTTATAATTAGCAGAGGTGCTTAAGCAAAGACGCTAAACTTAATCTACAGAATTACTGTGGATCAGCTCTTCTGTGAAATGCTTTTTCTGTTTGGCTCTTCCATTTATCTTATGCCCCGTTTCCACTGAGTGGTACAGGTTGGTGCGGACGGGGACGCTATTTTGACTGTTTCCACTGTAGAAGAGTCCCCTATACCGGGACCAAACCGTACCATTTTTTGGCCCCCCCTTTAGTTGTGGGTCCATTGAAAACAGTATGGTACAGTTAAGGCGGAGCTACTGGCGTCAAAACCATACAATGCATTGAAACAAAAACAAAACAACTCCCAAAACAGTGCTGGAGATTAAAAAGTAAGAAATTTATTCAAACAACACGGTCTGGTCGGCTCTCAAGCTCCAACGCTTCCTCTCTGATGAATTAATGCGAAATGAGCTGGATGGAGCAGTGAGGAATTACAATGCGTATAGAGACATACAGTATCTCATTTTGTTCTGGCTTTATGTGTGTTGGTGTCATGTAAGTATGCTAGGCATTGTGTCAAACCCTGCTTGAAAGTGGCGGTCCCACTTGCACTGGAAACACTTTTCTGATGGGCTGGACCACTCAGGACCAGACTGAACCGTACCAATCTGTGCCGTACCTCTCAGTGGAAACAAGACATTGTCATTTTTGCCCAAACACCTCTCACTCAAAGAAAAAAGTTCTCTATAAATACTGTCTGGACTCCTCCCCAGTGTGTGTCTCAACCTGAGTGTGTCCAGGTCCGTCAGCTGTTTCTGCAAAGCATCTACTTTTCCCTCCAGCTCCACCTTCATGTCCTGGTCTGACTGGTCACTCTGCTTCCGCTCCCGCTCTGAGTTCTGTAGTCTAAAAAAACACAACATCAGTTCAGCGTATAGATCTTAATTAAAAAATAAATTTAAAAAAAGGCCCAAACTCCATACCTCTGCTCTAGTTCCACCATGACTTTCTCCATTTCATCCATCCTCTGCTCAAGCTGCACAGCTTCTGCCTGCTTTAGTTCAGCTTGTCGTTGTGACTCCTTGTTAACCAAACGAGTGGTATTAGTGTGCATTCTGTGTGTGTGTGGGAGAAAAAAAACCCTCATCATCAGTCTACCTGAGCTTTGTCGAACATTTGCAAGTTTAGAGTCTTGACTTGGTCCAGCTGGAGTCGTAAGGCTGCCAGCGTGTCCTGTTTCTCGTAGGTGTCCTTCTCTAGCAGCTTCATGGCCACCTCCATCTCCTGTTTCAAGCCCACCTGCAGCTCAAGTTCCCGCTCCAGCTCCTGATAATATCCGGACAGGTAGTGAAATAAAAATAAATCTAATAGGCCACAAAGTCAAAACAATGCAATGAGTATAACAAAACATCATGAAATAAACAAACAGAACTAATTTCATTTTTTATAACACACTGATAAAAGATTACAAACCATAATAATGAGTTGTACATTTTCACAATTTTTTATATGAATTCAATATCTTTTTAAAATAAATTTTATATGCACAAGAACAAAAAAAATGACTTTAATATCAATTGATAAGAAATTAAGTTTCCGTTTTTTATTTGTGTTCTCTGTCGGCAGGATTTCCTGTTAATTCTGTCAGGTTCTGCTTTTTCTGAGATTTCACTTGTGTTTTGTCGGTTACATCACGCTGCATCGCTGTTCCCTCTCCATATTCTGGCCCCACCCAAATAAGTCCTCAGTCATCACCAATAACAATGAATATCAATTAATTTAAAATTTCCTTCCCTTTTTAAAAAAAAATCAGTCACGATTAACAACGCTTTTTGGAGGGAAACCCATCGAAAGACATTAACCATCCTAAAAATAAATAAAAAACCCAACAACACAGTCATTGCATTTCTCTTTAAAACCCCCATGCATGCTAAGTTATCGCTGTACAGCCTGTTGATACCCAACCTGGCGAATCCGCTTTTCTTCCTTGTACTGTGTCCACACCACATTGTACATCTCATCCAGGCCTTGCCGAGTCTGCTTGTAGGTCTCCAGCTCCACCTTGCTGTCCTGGAGAGCTGCCTGGAAACACGAGTGCGTCACAACGGATCATTTTCCTTTTAATGTCAGAGTACGTTTGCTGCAGTTCAGTGTAAATGCAGTCAAACCTCTTCCTTTTTCTGGCTGGACTGTAAGATCGACTCATTCTCTTTTTTCAGATTTTCCTGTTCTTCCTGCAGAGAGTTGATTCGGTCTGTTGCTGCTGTCAGCTGAGAGGAAAAACATTAACAGCATATCATTCACAGTCAGGTATAATAAAAGATAAATGTGTTGGTTGATTGGAGCAACTGCACGTATAAAGTTTCTCTGACCTCTTCTACTAGTTTGCTGTTGGTCTTTTCCAACGAGTCCATCTTGGCCTGAAGGTCGGTGACAGTGCCACTTAAGTGTCGATTTAACTCCTCAATGTAGTGCTTCTGATCCAATATGGCTGTCATCTTGGTGTCACTAAGATAATTAATGGCTCATTAGATGTGTCCAGATGTGAAATATCATGGGGAAACGGTTCAGTTGCTCTGTGAAAATGTAACGAAAAGTAATACAGATGCAATTGGAAACTTACTCTTTCGGAGCTTCATTGTTTGCAGCATCTTTAAGGTAGAGGGAAAAGTCAATGACTCCCACCTTAAAGTGAAAGAGAAACATATCAGCTTGTTGCTAAGAAAGAAAATTAAGTCTGGACTTTATCTTGAGAACTGACCTGAGAATCAAGATCCTCGCCTTTTATGCAGAGATTGGCGTCAATTACATTGAGGCCCACCAGCAGCCCTCCCATGACTGCTCCTTCCTCCTCCATCATCAAAGCTCCAGAGTCATAAAACTCACTAGGAGGTTAAAAAAATTACAACTGGAACCAGAAGCTGAGTGCATTTTCTCTGCTAAAACTTTAACCTACCTCAGGAGGTCCTTGTGGTCTAGCAGCGCTTTCATATAATCTGCTACTTTTTTCTGCATAAGCGCCAAATGCAACCAAGCCCGTGCTCTCCCTAAACCAGTCCTGGAGAGATGAGTACGCCGTTAAACAGGTGCAACTTACTCAGTAGGATTTTAATAGAAAGTCTTCACAACAACAACCTACTTGATGCCAGGCAGGTCTCTGGCACTTGTGGCAATGTTGACAGACTCTGGACACAACTTTTCAACGAGTTCCAGAGGTCCCCATATGGACTTGTTCTGGCCCATGAAGGTTTTTCTGCCTGCAAAAAGGCAAGAAGTAAAAATCCCCTCTGACATCACAGTAGATAAAATAAATTAATTTCCAAGCATGAGTTTCTAGGCATGTCATACTTTTAAGCCCATGTTTGAGGCAGTGCTCGAGGACAACAAAAAACTGCATTAGAGGAGGGTACTCTGAGTCAAGAGTCCTTCCCAGACTCAAAGAGGACTGGATCAACACTTTGATGCTCAGGTTCATCATGCTGAGCAGGTTGGACCTTTCTATGGCCATGGGGTCTTTAGGGGGCAGAACTGTAAAGGCAGCATGAAAAGAAGAAAATAAATGAGTAAAGCAGAAGCAGGCTGCAGAGAGGTTACACCCTGTCCATAAAATGCACATAAAAGTAGCAGAAAAACTGCATGTCATGGAGTCATGTGTCCTAACAGCTGACAACTAGCTAGAGGAGGAAGTATCAGCCTCAGTGTCTGCAGTTTCAGTGACAATGTTAGGGTTTAACTTCAGCTCACCGGGAAGCTTCTTAGAAGTGCTGTCGAGGTCATTTTCGGGCTCTTTTTCGGTCGGTAAGGTCGCCGCCGACCCCTGCGAGGGCTTTCTGGGCGCAGCAGCGTAGCTCATCCCGCTGCTAATCGTCTCCGTGGCCCTCCGAGCCAGAGACAGGATCGGAGCCGACCAGGAGTTCTCTGGCGCGGGCAGAGTGGACTTCTCCCCCGAGTCCTGTCCTCCGCCGGCCTCCGGCTCATCGTGATTCTCTGGAGCTGAAACTTCGGGCTCATCTACCTGTTTTTTTTCTGCATGGTCTTCAACAGCTGTGTTTACCTCCCCTGCCTCGTCGGCCATGTTTACCCCCCCCCTCCCATTTACCCAGAGAGACTCACGTGACCAGATCAGATCAATCACGCGCGCTGTAACGGCGTCCTTCTTCTTCTTCTATGGATTCATAAATGGCCAACAAACCAACATAATAAGCTTTTAGCGCCCTCTCGGCCGAATTTATTTGTTTGTTTTATGTTTTTCTCAATCCCTCAAAGTATTACCAGCCTTTGAGCAAGGGTAAATTAATTTGTAAAGTAATAAGGGGAAAAAACAAAACGGATTTTAGCACTTAAATGATAATAATTGATGTTTTATGGTCAGAAATGTACAAAGTTTATCATGAAATTATGGATCTGAATACTGGATGTTGACAAAACTGTTACTAAGTGAAATAGCAAATTTAAAAAATGTATCTCAGATAATCAAAGATCCGTGGACTCGTCTGAAAATCAATGAAAAGGCATGGAAAAAGAACTGCTTTATAAGAACTGCTGGAATATATAGGAAAGTTTTGCTTCTGGGAACGTAGAGAGTAGATGTCGATTAATGAAGAGTGGCTTAAGTACGGTCGCTGGAAAGTGAATACATTTTTGCCTTTCAAAAGACACACTAACAAATTCATAAACATTACATCTTTAAATTACATTTATACTTTCAAAACTAACTTATATTTTTCAAAATAAATGTACATTTTAGGGAACAAATTTACAAAAAATTCAACTTGTTTTGTAAAATGTAATTTATAGTAATGAGCTCAAACTTCAGTGAGCTGGTGTAATTCTAGGTTTCGCCAAATGATGGGGCAGTGTAACTGTGAATTGTTTATACTAGTGTGGAATAAGAAATGTGCCACAATTCTCTAACTATAATACAACAAAAAATAAGTTATGGATTATTCAATTAATTAGCTTAAATAAAAAATATATACGTGAAATGCATTAAAATATGTATTAATGACTAACCAAAATAGGAAAAGATACATACATCTTAAAAATTGTACTTAATTAAGGAAATTTCAATATTGATTGAAAATGTTACTTCAATATTTAACAAATCTTTTCCCAAGTTGCAGTGAATCCTGAGTTTATGTAACAATTCACTGCCGACTGAGACGATTACATCTCATTGGTTACTTTGGGAATCCATCTCAAAGGCCAGAAGCCTGCAGAGCCAGTGACATACTTTGATGCATTAGGTGGCAGTATTATCTTTATGTGTAATGGATATTGTAATCTATGGCGAGCTAATGGCCCACAAGTTCAGCATTACCCCGCCTCTGAGACATTTACAGCCAACCGCAAAAGAAAGGCAGTCACATCTCCAAAGATCAAACTCAGCCTATAGGCACACATTCGCCCCACCGCCTTCTGGTAAAAGATATAGACTGATCAAATTCAAAACCAATGGACAACAATTTTTACCCCCTGGCAGTCAAATTTGTGGCACAACTACCTCCCCTTTAGGTTAAGTGTAACTGTTTAAACTCAAAAGCACCTTTAAAAAAATATTGTGATATCATTTTTCAGATGTTTTAACATTGTAATTCTACTACTGATGCTAAACTGTATTTCATTGTTATTCTAACATTGACAATAAATAAAGTAATACAATATATTTTTATATTGTATTACTTCAGTAGCCGCAAATACATTAAACTGTCATGCTTCAGGTGCCCCCTGATGTTCCTTTTCAAACAACCCTGCAGCTTCTTTTATGAGAAAATAATTATTCAAAACTCTATTTAGTATGTGAAAAGCCAGGTGATTTATATCATGTATTTTATTTTTGTGCCATTGCAGCAGAAACTGAATCTGCAAAATGTGTCACAGCAATACGGAAACTATTTTGGTTTTTAAAAAAAAAAGTAAAACAACTCTTGTTTTATCCTTCACGTACCCTGGATGAAATGTTCGTCTTTCACTAAGTCTAAAATAACTTTGATAACTTTAATGATTTGTTTAAAACCCAATATTGTTGTAACATTTTAATAAGCAGATTAACTGACTCATAACTCCAACTTTTGACCTTGTAGAGCCATCAGCTTTTTTCTTTATTTAACTTAGTAGCCATTTATTTTTTCTCTGTTCATCTTCATCTCTTCCTAAACCATGAAATAAGGTAGAATGAATTGATCGGATCTATTTAAATCTGTTTGCATATAAGTGCAGATCCACACCAGTATTCTTAATAACCAGTAATCCAGACTCCGATTTGTTCAGTTGGTTTAATGTAGTATAATAATAAAATTAACACGTTTTGTGCTCGGAGCAGCTTCGGAGGCGGAGTCAGCACGGTCTTGGCTATAAATCGCTACCACTGTCAGGAGTCTGCACACAGGCAGTGACTGCAGAGGCGCACGGAGCCCTCAAGAAGGCTGGGACCAGGCAGGATTAATTTTAAAAAATTTATTTAAAAAAAAATAAAATAAAACCCATCCAGGGGGGAAGGAATACCCAGAGCCGGCAAAAGTGGACGGAATACAACTTATTCATTTTCAAGCTTTTTATCATTTTGCTGGAAGTTTTGCCATCATGAGGATTTTCACCGTTGCGCTCCTGCTGGTTCACGCCTTCGGTACGTACAGTGTGCGCTCACGTTAAATACCGACTTGTGGTTCCGCTTGGTTAAGCTGTTAAGGTTGTTTTTGCCAGTGTTTGCTTGCGTGATATTTTCTTTTCTCATTGTAAACCAAAGCTACATGTTTGTAAACTTTCCTCCTTAAGGCAGCGGGCTTTTTTCTCTTATTTGTGATGCCAGGCCATTCGGGTGTCGGTGGGGTCATCTCTCTATTTTAGAGCATGCTTTATGTAACAGGATACATTTATTTTTAAATCATATTCTTGCCTGACATTAGCTAACGGTCTGTTCATGCATTTTGTGCGTGTGTATGAGGCAGAGGGAGTGTTTAACAGCTACTTCCACAACACATTTCTCCTCTAAAATCCACAAATTTCACCTGCTGTTCATAAGCAAGGCACTGTATTCCAATTGAAAGCTTCTCTGTCTGAGACAGTGTAATACATTGCCTAACAGAGATGACTAGCATAACTACTATAATGTCAAAATTCTACCTGGAGCTTCCTGGGGGAAACATGTTTGAACTTGTCCACAGAGGTCCCACCCACCTTGGCTTCTAACCGGAGTGTGCCGGTTCACCACTTGGAGAAAAAAGTTTCTGCTTTTGTCTCTTAAGTCTGTGCATTGAAACAAGCTTGCACTTAAGCTCTAACTTTTGAATATTTTCCTTTTTCCCTTCCAGCCGTGTCCAATCTGGCCAGTGGCGCTGCAGTCGACAGACATGAGAGCGACAGGCAGCAGCCCACATTCATCATCAACCTCCTGGACACAACCAGAGACAAGAGGGCAGACGAGGAGAGCAAAAGCAACGTCGCCACAACGGCGGAGTATGGTCAGGAAGGCGAAGAAGAGTACGACGAAGAATATTACTATGATGACGAGTATAAGGATGGCATGTCTGGGGACAATGAACTGGATTTCCCACAAGGTTAGGCACCTGCTATTAATATCAGAATTAAGCATTAGATTAAAGTAAGCGTAATCTAACCTAATTTTTCTTTTGTTTTAGTTGCCATGTCAAGTAAACCCAAAGACCCAACCTCCATCCTGGAGGCTGAGAGCACCGATGGAAACAGAAGGAGAGGAAAGGGAAGAAAGAAGGGCAAAGGAAAGAAGAGGAACCCCTGCCTGAAGAAGTACAAGGATTTCTGCATTCATGGCACCTGCCAGTACCTGAGGGACATCCGCGCCCCGTCCTGTGTGTAAGTATCGGTCCTGCATGTACTTATGCACCGTCTACATAAAAAAAAAAAGCCGTGCACTCATTAACCAGTCTCCTCTTCATCGTCTGTGCAGGTGCCACCCAGATTACTCTGGTGAAAGGTGCCAGTTCTTCACGCTACCCACCCAGTCTAAGGAGGGCTACAGCAGGACTACGGCTCTGGCCGTGGTGGCAGTGGTGCTGTCCTCCGTCTGCCTCACAATCATAGGCCTTTTATTAATGCTGAGGTAAGTGAAGCACACCGACCACACACACATGAAAACGACTGATCACGAAGCAGTTTGACTGAGTTTTTTCTGGTTAATCACAGGTTTCACAAGCGGGGAGCGTACGACGTGGAGAGCGAGGAGAAGGTCAAACTAGGGCTGACATCTAACCACTGAAGAGACAAGTAGAGGTGAGCACCACAAACGCGCACGTAGACCAGCATCTCCACCAAAATGCGACTTCTGCTTAAATAAAACCTGTGTTTCGTTTCCTGTCAGGCAAAGATGCAGAAATTCTACCTCAAGCTAGAAAAAGATAAGCGAAATGCAACAGGAGGTCCCAGAGGAAACAGGAACGTACGGAAAGAAGGGAGCAGAGTGCATCTACCTGCCATTCTGCCGGCGAGAGGGCAGCCAAGCATTTCCCCCCGATGAAGGTGAAGATGCCCTGCCTGGAACTGGAATACTAACGGGCTTAGGAGATGGACTGGAGATGAGATCAGCCAGAGGAACCAGAAGGAGGAGTGGCGCTTAGACTTTGCGCTGCTTTGTGACTGTATAAAAAAGCAGTGAGAGCTCAATCTGGACTTTTTTTTCGTTTTCTTCCAAGAGACAGCATTTTCTATTTTCCTGCACAAGGCCATCATAATTTTTTTTGTTTTTTTCTCGTGTGTGTACAGTAAACAATATATTTATAGGTTTAAATTATTTATTTAAGCTAACTGTATTTATGAAGATTTTTAACCGCCTTCTGCAGTTTTTAAAATATTGATGTTACAGTTCTTTTTATATTTCTTATTGGACAATATTTATTTATAAAACGGAAAACAATGCAGATGCTCCTTGAGTTTAGTATTTCATGAAAAGGCATAAGCGTCTATATTGTCTTTCGACTTCAATTTTGGCACTCGGTAAATGATCAATAGCACTGTGATTAATAAATTGATCATTGAATGGACGTGATTTTCTTTTTTTCCCCCTGTTTTGTTTTAAAGCTTTTTCCCTCCCAGTGTAAAATGAAATTCAAGCAGTGCTTTGGAGCAATGTCTGGAAACTGTAGAGTATAACCAGTTGGACCTGGTTACCTAGAACAACCAGGTCCAACCAGTAGATGTGGGTTCAAGGACCTTTTGCTCAAATCAGTTGGTATAGAGGTTGGGCCGAGCCCTGCCCTTTCACGTTCCCCACCCAACTTTATCCTGCAGGCTCGGGGATATTAAAGCCACCAACGGCTTCGTCTTCTGCTTCCGTTTTTTATCCAGACAGATCTGTTTCTTGGAAACTTTCAGAAGGGGAGACAAAACATTCAATGCACTGTAGCAAGAAGTGGGTGTGAATGAGTTGAACTATGTCTTACCGGAGGAGAAACTGTCAAGCTGTCATGAAAGAAAATGTGAATTCAAGTGTTCAACCCTTTCAAATCCTGCCCTGAACTTTTGAAGTGATTCTTATTTGTCATGTTTTTTTTTTTCTAGAGCAAAATAAATAGAGATAATCTGAATTTGTTTGACTCTTGTACTCATTTATATAATCACATCTCGTGGCTTTTGCTGTTTTCTTAACGTCATCAATCCGTCCAGATGTTGACCAAACACAGCAGCTAAGTAAGGTCAGGTTTATTTTTGCCCCTTTCATCGGCTTCCTGGGTTGGACTACACATTATTATCAGGATAATGATAACAGCCATTTGCCATTTCGGCCATTCATGACCCGTAATTATAGTAAACATAATATTTTTATTTCCTCTGTCTCTGACGTGTGAGCAGCTAACCAGGGCACCTGTATCCTGTCTATTAGTGCTATCATGTTCAACCCTCAGAAAGGCAAATATTTTCAGTAATAGCTGCGCAGACGTGGAGTCATAAAACGTCTCTGGTTCATCAGGTTTAATTAAGGTTATCTGGGGAGGCTGTTTAACAAATAGCTGCAAAATGAATTCATGTTCCACACACGGCTTTCGCTTTGGACCACATAGAAAATAAAGATGTCATACATTTCATGTGTTGACAGCAGCATCATCAGTTTCAATGAAGGATCAATCAAACCGCACAGAGAGCAGCTGTGTGTGTGTGTGTGTGTGTGTGTGTGTGTGCCAAGCAAACAGATGTGAGGTGTGTAAGCCCAGGGAACACCTGATGCTCAGCCACAACACATCACGCCACAGCCCCCGAGTAACATTACTCACACACCCAGCAGATGTCATGTTCAAAGATGCACCACCCAGCGTTACATCAGGAGCTTACAAACAGGCCCCGGAGCGCAACAGCACGGGGGCCCACCACGAAAAGCAAAAAACAAAAAAAAAAAGGATGCAACATATTGTTTGTCGTGCACACCCGCACGCAGATTTTTTTTATGGAAGTAAGGAGAGTCAAAAGATCCAGCTGGACTCAAAGGCAGCCAAACGTTAGTCACCCCTTGAAGTCACCTCCTACACGGATGTTGTTATACCGGCAGTGTGTGTGTGTGTGTGTTTGTGTGTGGGAATGTGGTAAAGCAATGCTGTGGACCTGACTCGGTGGGTTACAAGGGTTAACCGAAGCATTACGAGCAAAAATCCTCAGTGAAACATGAATGTTTGCTGATGTTTGTGGCTTTGATTCCCACTCCTTCTATATATACCAAATAAACAAGAAACTGTAGGAGCTCACACGTTGGAATGGGAGTCAAAGACAGATGTTGAGCCGAAGCAAGGGTGTGGCAAGTCAGCATGTTACTTTCCTCATACCATCTGTTGAGAAACGGCAAAATAGCAGAATAGCTCTTGACCCTGTTTTTCTCAGAGAAATCTGCTGACAGTTATTGTTTTTCCCAGCAGCAAGGAGCTAATCAGGCCGCTCAGAGTGTATATATGCGAACGTGTTTGCATGTGTGGCGGGAGCTTGTCATTTACAGTAGTGGAGCCACCTAATCCTGGCCTCTCAATGTCAAGTTGCAGAGCACACAGAAATAGTGCCGTTCAGTCATGCTCGCATAGCTGCTATTCCCGGGCATGATGGCCACCAAAGGGCCAGAATACTGAGAGAAGAGAGTTCATTCCCTGCCATTTCTTAGCGGCTGGGTGGCCTGCAGCCAGGAAATAATGTTCAGCCTGGTGGCCTGTTTTCCTTGTAAGGCTCCACAGATTCCCAACATGGAGCTGGCCACTCATCTTCTTGTTTTCCAGTGTTCCTAGAGAGCGTCACATGGGATATTTTCACAGCTCAGAAGGCATTTCCGCACAGGTTGGCCAAAATTCATTGTAAGGGATCAAATTTACTGTGTGGGGGAAAAAACAGGACCATTAGAGTTTTTTTAATCCTTTTGTTTTTCTTGGAGGAGTTTTCTTACTAAAAGTTATGTTTCAGTTTAGATGGCAGTACAGTGAACATTACATTTCTAATGGTTAATGTAATTGTATAAATCTATTAAATTGCCAAATAGCCTTGATTAATCATGTCATGGTAGTTGCACTGGATTGAATCAATATATAAGAGGGTGAGTTTGTTGTGAAAGGTGCTTCCTGCCCTGCTGAGAGGCAACAATGGGTAGTTTCCACACTGACATGGAAGTGCGCACGCCAACAGTTGCAAATGTAATCACGCTCTTACCGGATCTCATCAACAGGAACACATTATTACCTGGAATCAACGAATGTATGAGAGTAAGCGTGCCAGAATTTGCTTTGGATATTCAAATAAACACTTTTGGTATTCTAGCAAAAGCAAAACGAGCTTGCATGCATTTGCCTTCATGATTCTGGCAGAAGCTATGATCAGCCAACTGGCTGCAAAGCCACAATGAAGCAGCGGCCCAACGTCAGTGCGCAGCTGAAGCCACATGGATGAGCTGGTGAAAGACACACGGCCATTGTTGCATGACATGAAGAGGCTGCGATGGATCAGTGCGCTGTGTTGCCTCATTAACGCAGGGCAGAGCGCACGAGAGCAGAGAGAGGTAGGAAGGTAACATGAGAGGGGGAGAGAAAAATGAACAGAGGAGGTTAAAGAATGGGTCAAGGTGAGAACTTCTACTTAGGAGGGAGCTGACTTGTCTTCGCCCATGTGTGGATAAAAAAGATTAAGCTGTCAGAGTCACGCTGTCACTGCCTTTCATAGCTCGCGCTCTTCCTTCTCTGACCTTTCACTCTTCAGTTCCTGTGAACAGGCCGCTCATTTTCTTTATTCATGTCGCACAAACATCCCCATTATCTCCCACATTTCCATATCCATATCCTTTTCCTGTCTCCTCTTTCTTCACCCGTCTTTTAGCTCAAAGAAATTACACAACTGTGTGTCCTACCAGGGTCGCCCTCAGTAATATCATAAAAGCTTGTTTTCGTTCATTTAAAAGTTTCTTTGACTTGACTGTAAAAATCTCGTTTGTTACGTAGAATACAGTCATTTCCTGATTCATACCTACGAATTCTACAACCTCATTAAACCGAAGCACCTCTCTAACCACATACTGTATGCTATGTGCTTTTCTTACCACTGTTGACCCAAAAGCTATGAGAAAGAGCTGTTAATGACTTTACCACTTCCTCAGAGAGCCCTAACAGTAAGATCAAACTGGTTTCAGTCTGTAAGATGATGAACTCATGGCTCCAGTTTCCCAGATGAACAAAGATTCTCAGTGAAACAATTCAGCACATTTCTCAGAGTTAACATACTGTTTTTTTAAGTTATTGTAAACATTTTAGTTGCTTTTTTTCTTTGGTATTCATTTCCTTGAATTAAAAGCATTGTGTCCTTATACAAATTCTACTTTAATGACACTATTTAACTATCATTATTTAACATAAATTTTATGTTACAGTTTAAGAGACTGACCATTTTGGATCTTCAACTTTTTGTTTTATGTTTTTATCTGAATGATAATTCTTCTGTAATTGTTAATCATTTCTTTCATTGATTTTCTTAGCTGGAATTATAGAAAATGTTGGGTTATTTTATAAAAAAAACATGTATTTTTTAATATATATCTTATCTATATCCTTCTTATCTGTAAATACAAAACTTGAGTTTTGTATTTAAGTCCTGACTGTATGAAGGCTCTGAAAAATAATTCCAACATAGCAACATGCTTTCTGCACCTGTCTGCTTCTGTTTTATTTGATGCATCTTGAATTTTTCTTATCATGAAATGTGCTACACAAATAACTGTGTATGTATGTATCTACTATGATTCGGTTGACTGTGGCTGAAGACATTTACAGAATAATTCATTCTTAGCTCCCTTTTGGCATCCAAGACTCTTCCCTTACAGGTATTGTGATTGGTCAAAGAAGTGCGAAATGATGAGGAGTGAGGAGACCAGTCTACAACTGGACGTTCCTCACTAGAAAACCAATTATCAAATGAGTTCCATGATTATAAAAATATGCAAAGGCTTGAGCACAAAGTCAGGGAACAGAATCCTCTGTGGGAAAGAAAACTTTGTTTAGAGCGACCGTACAAACCTTTATATATACACACAAGCTTTTATAAAACACTAAATAAGTAAACTCATAAAGCACATTATGACTACTTTAAAGTTTGTACACATTAAGATCATAAGAAAAAAGAGAAAAGATTTTGCTTTTGATGCTTTTGGACACTGCTTGAACCTCAGTCCAGATTTACCCCTCTCCACCAGCAGATTCCCCTCTGCTGATGTCACCTTGCTGGACAGACACTTGTTATGTATCATGGTCACACTATTAAATTCTCACTGAAGTCTATTTAGGCCCCACCGAGACCCATGGCAGCATCGTATTACTTACAGGGTGAGTCGAGAGGAGAAAGGGCTGAAGTTGGGTTTGAGAGGGGAAAAAGGCAGAGGAAATGAGGGAGATGAAGCAGATAAAAAAGAATAGAAACACACACACACACACACACACACACACACACACAGGACAAATTAACTCACACAAACAGCATACATAATACACGAACAAGCAGACAGGAAGACTGAATGACTGCATGGTTGACTCATCTGTTTTTTCTGCCTTGTGGTACTCTGAAATCCAGAAGGAAAAATAAAATCCCTAATTTCCGCCCATCCTGCACATGTGAGGGCAGAAAGAGGCATACTAGTGGTTTAGAGGATCAGCCAAACGCGTGCTGGCTAGTTGAGCTGGCCATAACAAAAGAGGGGCGGAAGGATATCAAAGAGGACGGCAGCAGGTTCTGGTTAACTCAAGGAGTGGGCTGCAGTCATTTTTCTTCACTGTGTGGCTGCTGTTGAAACACCTCACCCCTCCAGCTCCACTCATCCCGAAGGCAAATAATTTAAGCAATCTTTATTGTTCCACTTTGATCCTGAATGGACTGTAAAAGAAATGCAGGGATTTTCCTTGTGGATTACTACCCTGCATAGCTACGCCGTGAGTGTTCACTAGAGGAGGATTGCTTTTGTATTGTTAACAAATCACGCACACACAACATTTTTCCCCTTTTCATATGGAGTTTGTAAGGAAGAAAAAAAGACATAAGTTATAGTTCACTACCAAATACTGCAATTCCAGACAATCTTTTCAGCAGACAGGACGTTTGTAATGCGTAATCATACATAAATCTAAGATTATTGAGGCTGCGCATGACTGATTTCTTTACTGACCCACTGAGTATCTATTTTCCTTCTGTATATAACTTTTTTAGTCTAAAACTGCATTTAATATGTAAAAAATTAAGAGTCATCGGCCATGCCAGCGAGTTTCTGAAGCTGTCTTTAGGCACAGCCGTGCTGAAAGCTTAGGCTACATGCTTGCATTAGCGGTATATTTGTCAGCTATGGAAACATGGAAATGATGAGAGGGAGAATAAAGGGATCCATTCAAAGGACCAAGCTGTGATTAGCAGGAAGCTGTGCACATTTTAACATGAGTTACTAAGCAGACTGAATGTGTGAAGAACCAAACTGTGGAACTTTCATGTGAAACAGCTGGGAGGTACAGTAACGACTTAGATAAACTGACTCTCCCAAACCTTTGGTCATTTTAGTCATTAATTTAACGTAATAGGTAACAAAACCTCAACTCAGAAGCTCCGTTAAAGGGATATTCCTTTCTTTTTTAATGTTTGGAGTTTTGTAAAGCAGTCACCACAGTTCCTCCTCCAGACCCACCACCAGCGGGATGGGCCGAATGGTTTGGGCGCCATGTGAGCTGGATAGCAGCCGGAGGTGTAGGAGACTCTGTTGGTCTGATCTGTGACTGCAGAAGCTGGCTCTACAGACATGAAACATCACCTCTCTGGCGGAGAAAGGAGCCTGAGTTGGTGCAGGAAGTTGAGTCGTTCCGGCTAGAGATAGTCGGACTCACCTTCATGCATGGCTTGGGCTCTGGCCTTTTCTTTTGAATTTCCTTGAGTCAAAGTGATAAATACAATGTAAATTTCCAATAGGTTAATATCAAAGATAATAAATAATAGAATAATTGTTGCATTAAGAGATATATTCCATTTATAGTCATTTTAATAATAGGGTGTTTTTTTGCTCAGCTGCAGTGGAAGTGAACAGGGCATGTAGTTATGGAACAGTGCCAGGTGAGGCTAATTGAGGCAGCTGTCATGCATCTTTAATCAGCCTCCCTGTTTTTAAATGCATTAGTGCTCAGATCGTATTGCAGCCAAGCTACAACCACTCACATGGAATAGCCAGTGAGCATATCTCTTTAGGGGAGGGCTTGTTGTTTGTTATAACTGGATATAGAAAAATAACATTTGTGTATGGAAGCTGAGAGCAGCCATGCTTGGATGTTTTTTTAAACAGTGTTTTCTTGTGATAAGATAATTTACCGTAATTTACCCGCATTCTTTGAATGCAGGGACACAAAGGGGCTGGAGCAACCAACATTCAAACAGACTCACATTCACTCATAGAGACTCAGATCAAACATGTTTTCCTCTGGACTGGAAGTAATGCAGGAGAGACATTGTTAATATATAACAGTTATGAAAATAAAACTAAAATAATTATGTAAATTAATAAATTATATTGGCTTTTATTAAGTGTGTTTGAGGTCTAGTACAAGCAGTACTGGTTTCCAGTCTGACCTGTACTGCCTCACGCTTTGGATGCAGCAGTCTGTCACTGAAGGAGCTCTGTGGGGCTGTCAGAGTTCAGGAGGGCTGAGGGGCCAGTGGGGAGGGTGGCTGACCTTCAATATGGATGATAGCTTCGCCAGTATCTTCTTCTCTCCCAGCACCTCAACTGGTGAGTCCAAGATAAGACTTTCCAGTCCAGTGCTGTTCTTTACTGGGATGCCTTACGCCTCTACATACCTAGCGAGCAGCGAGAACTTTACCCCCATTATAAAGACGTGAATGAGGACAGTTCTTGCCACATCAAGCTGGTGAACTTTGTTCTCGAGGGTCTCCGAAGAGAGTTGCGTAATTGGTCGGACATGTGAGGTGGGCGTAGAAGTAAAAGCATGAATGGGGACGCAGTGACTTCCTTATTCTTACTGTTGCAAGGATGAATGAACAGCTTTAACTAACAGCTGATGGAAGTGGAGAGAAAGTACAAAAACGTTTCCAACACACGGTACATAAAGACACGGATACTGCCGCGTGCACAGTCCTGCACTGTCACCGACCAATTTTCATGTAAAGTAAAAAATAAACGGGTCAAACGGCTTGTTGCACTAATCCTGCGCTGCTTCTCGCGAAAGATGAAATGCCCTGCCGAACAAGAACTTTTTACTTGCTCTTGCAGCCTCGAGAACAAGAACAAATTTCTCGCTCAAGTATGTAGAGGCGTTTAGTGTAGACAAACCAGTAGCGGATGCAAGCTAATAAAAGACAGAAATATCCATCACTAATCAATGCATCTGACAATAAAGTTTCACCTTCACCCATTCACAGTGGTACACATATGCACCATGACATGATCATGCACCTTCCAGGCTTTCATGGGCTTTATTTTGATCAGTGAGATCAGATGTAACACGCTTACGTTTGAACGCACTGTAATCATCTCCTTATCTATGATCAAAGTTTGTTTGCTCAAGAAGATAACGAGATGAATTATGCTATTTTCATGAGAAAATTGCTATTTGAGAACGACTGCTCTCAACTTACATACTTTGGCTTCTCCTGAGTGTTGAGGGAAAAAAAACTGGTAGTAGGAACCTCGCTTCATTTTTCAGAACCCTTTAGTATTATCGATACCTCTGCAGACAGTTTACTCATTTACCATAAGAGGGGATCAATCCTAATATATTTGTAATTTATCATGTAATTGGTGATTGCACTGATCCAAAACTTTCCTCATGGGCCGTAACAAAGTATTATATTGAAACGCTGGCGACACAAATTCGAAATTGGTGAATGTATAGCACTCTTACAGGGAACGTATCATGCAAAATCCACTGTTTTAAGCCCTTAAATACCCGTTTTTGTCTTTTCCGAGTGTTCAAGAGTGCAGAAAAATGTAAATTATTCACTTCCGGTGCAGCATATAAATCTTATTATTCTTTTTTGGTCATATTTTTCAGTCCGTTTTGTTTTCACTGCTATCTGTTACGTTTTTCTATCTATTACGTCGCTGTATTTGCTGCGGTTCCGCTAAATATGGTCATGGACTTCCTGGTAAACAGTTTCGTGATCCGCCATTTACCCCTTCACTTCGATTTTTGTAGTCCAACCGCAGTCATGCCGAAGTTGAGAGTTGACAAGACAAAATGATTGAAGGCGCGGTTCT